>BQNB010043820.1:36597-45271 GCA_026074375.1 Tanacetum coccineum | reverse complement strand
ATCATTCATATGTATTGATTTTAAAATAAAATAAAAATTTAACCATTTAAGAAGGGGACTAATAAACAAGAGGAGTTCTAACTTCTAAGCTTCCAAAGTGTGAGGCTCTACTATGTTATCTTATTTTTGAAGAACATTTGATCAGGGGATTGATTTTGATGACCAAGTCAGCAATATGTTACCGAAGAAAGTATGAAAAACAAGATTAGTTTTGAGCAATCTTAGGCTTATGTTTATGTTAACTGTGTTGACTATATGATGTCTATATTATTGGAACTTCCAATCTTTGCTAAGTACGGACTACAACCGTTACTTTGGTTTAACAGATTTTTATAACTGAAAAGAAGAGAAACAGATTTTTATGACTGAAAGAAGAGAAAAAAAACCATGTTTATAATTTCACTGTTGAGCTATTCATTGTAAACACGTGTTATTTGGAGAGTTGGTTAACCATTATCTAATACTCATATTTGTTAATTTGGATTTATCAGGTTTTTTATTGATATTTGTTAATTTATCTATGTTACATTTCTTTTACAATCCGTGACACGGGTTTTAAACTAGTAATAATAAATATATAAATGAGTAAAAAAAATAATTGTAAAAAAGATTCCCCGTGACTTGTCGCCAAGATATCTTCGTCAACTAACATCAAACAAAGTCATTAACTAATGACTTTAGTCAACCAAAGTCAACATACATCCCCCGGCGCCGGTATTTGATAACATGGCGTTTAGTGCCACGTCGGACTAATTTTTGTCGTTTAGTTGGTTTTCACCAGCCAGGGAATGTTTCGTTGCTCGTTCACCTTTTTCTTGTAGTGTAAATGGTAAATGTTTATATTAACTGGCACACGTTTCAAACACTTAAAAGGGGTTTGATAAACCCAGATGGTTCGTTTAAACTTTTGCCATGGTTTCAAACTACATTTCTATCACCTAAAGTATATCAACAAAGCATGTTCAGAGATCTGATTTTGCTGTATTTTATACAAATTGCTACAGTAACTACGTACATGTTTATGACAAAACCATGACTAGGAATGTCACAGACACCAGTATATAACTTGTTAGGTAGGACGATTTGTGCCTCATGAATTGACAAATCATAATGAAACTCTGCGCTGGTACAGGTAAATCACATATCGAAACACTGACTTGACAAGGTCCCTGACACTTAACAACACCAGTATACAAATTATTATTGCAGACAATTTATGGCATGAATTTGACAAATCAATAAAAAGTTAGACAAGTAAATCACATAATAGAAACATTGACTTGACAAGTCCCTGACACTAAGTGGATCACGTAGCATTGTACGCGATTTATCATATATATATGACAAAACAATGTTATATTGGACAACACAATCACTAGAAATATATACTTGACTTGACAAGTCACTGACACTAGATGCATCACTTAGCATTAAACGCCATTTATATACATTGTGGTTCAACTTCAACAACAGCATTAAACTAATTCATTAATTCAATTTATTTTTAAACAATTACATTTAAGGTCATACTACACCATTATGGAAGATTCACTAGTCCACCTCATAGAGAATTTGTTGATGAGATTATTGCTACCATAGATCCGGTAGATATCGACACCTTATCAACAAATCAAGTTAAATTAATTTTAACCAACTATGTGGGTTACGATAAAAACTCCACAACGTTTCTTTATATAAAGAAACCTAATTGTAGTCTTGATTCAGGTCTTGTACCATTCGAAGATGCTATACAAGAGCGGGACACGATACTCATGTATACTCATCATAACCGCCTACATGTGTACGTGTCTCGGGTGGAGCTATCCCCACTCGTCGTTGCAGACCTGTTTCGTGATGAGACAAACAAAAGGGAGAATCAAGGAAAACCCTCTTGTGTAAAAAAGTTATTTGACTAGTTACTAAGAAACAATTTTTAATAATTGTTTATAGCATGTAATGTCCTTGTTCTAATGTGTAACAATAAAAAATTGATATATTAAAAAAACAATATGATGGGTTCAACTTTACCATTCGCAATTATTATATATATACCAGTATACAACTCCATATTTTCAACAAATTCATTTCAATTAACATTTCTTACATTCCAAAGATGTCGACTTCATCAAATACTACTTTCGAGTTCGATGTAAACCACAACGGAGAATTTAAACTTAACCCCCTAACCTACCAACATGGTTCATTACTGAATATTTACGTTCCACAAATGGGTTTTGAAGATATGGTTAGCTATCTAAAATGGAAAATACCAAGACAATTCAATACTCTTTACTACATGTTGCCACCAAACTACGCATTATCAGGTATGAAACAAATTAAGAATGATTATCATACTAATGTTATGTATGACATTGCAAAAGTAGCTGGGAAGCTACAGATTTTTGTTGCTCATACTCCCATAGATTTAAGCACGGTGTTGATTCCAAACGATGGTTCTTTCAAAAAATCATTAGCAGGTGTCATTTCTGAAGAAACTAAAATAAAACTAGAAGAATCACTCAAGTATCTACATCAAATGCAGAAAAGAAAGAATAAAAAGTTCGATTACTATGGCTTATGGGGTGAACTAGGTTTTATTAACAAAACAAAACCTCATACACCCTACACGCAAACCTTTTTCAATTTTGTGGTTCATAATAGTGGTCAGTTGGTGCTCGATGAAACGAATAACACGATGTACGTCAACGGTGGAACATTCAACATCAACATTCGAAGAATGAAACTAGCAGATCTGAAACAATATTTGTTAAATATTTTGGGTACAAACATTCATGCTCTTTATTATAAAATACCACACAATGGATTTTCAGTAACCGTTAAGCTTAGAAACAACTATGATATGCATGTCATGTTTGATATATGTTCAACGCAGTACAAATTGGAAATCTATATTGACCATATTGGTGTCAGTTTTGTTATACACAAATACATTTCCCAAATGCTAGCTTGGCATAAATGATGAACCATGTCATAACTGACTATTCAAGTAAAAAATGAAGGCATTATAAGGCAGGAAACACAAAATGATTACACTTCCGACCAAATGGTTGAATGGGCGGAACAAGAACACTTTGAATACGAGGAAACCAAGGTATCATGTCCGAAGATAGATCTAAGGTCTATGTTGATTCACAACAATAGATCAAAGGAAGAATCATTCGGAGGTATCATTTCAGAAGAACAAAAAAGACAACAAGAAGAATCACTAAGCTATCTACATCAAATGCAGAAACGGAAAAATAAAAACAAGTTCAACAACAACATTTGAAGAATCATTTGTACTAATATTCATGTAACTCAATATGTATTAACAATGTCTTTTCAATGTACACTTTTTGTTCCTCTATTTCTTAATTAAAACAAGTGAATGACAGTTGATAAAGACTTATCAATGAAAATGTCAATTATCACTTATAAATGTACGATATATGTCAGTGTTTTTTGACTATTTCAGTCTCGTGACACAGACTTCACATTCTATTTCCCCTATATCAACTATGCTATCATCTAAAATAGAAACTTGTCTCTCATACACACACTTCTTCTCTCCACTAACATACTACATGGCTTATGGAGAAAATGAGGCACGTCAAGCAATTGTTTTAAAACTACAAAGGGAGATTCAAGCTGAGGAAACACTAGCACATCAATTGTTGTGCAACTTAACACGTTATACAGAGGAAATGCATATCCATTCATTACAAATAACAAGGTTGCAAACTCTGCCTACAACAAGCCGTAATACCTACGGATTACATGTTTTACTAATGACACTTGAAGCGGTTATCCATACCAAAAACATCATTCTACGAACAAGACAAGAATTGTTGAGGAGCATTTCTTCAAAGCAAAACTTCGTTAACAATTACATGGCAATATAAATTATAAAATTTTGTTGCTAAATACCACAAGGTCAACCATGTGTGTTCCTGTTGTTTGTTGTTGTTTTGTTTCCAGTTGTGTTAAATCAGGTTGCCAATCAAATAGATTGTATGTGATTTAATTGCTATGTATAAGTTTTTTCAATATATTATGTGAATCAATTACTTTTTATTCATAATGCATCAAAAAAAGTACTCAATCAACATGTTGTCTATCACAGCACATTTCACGTGATTTATGACATGATTTGACAACATAAATTTTTTAACTGTAACATATAAGATAACTCAATGACAATGTTGTCTATCACTTCAAATTAAACGCGATTTACTAAAGTACCTGACAAGTAATTTTCTATAAATAGATACATATTTTAAGTACTCTTACTTACAAACATTTTTATCATTTGTAGGTTCCCGAATTCACATAAACATGTATAGATCTAAAGAGATTTAGAGAGAGAAAGTTAGAGAGAGAGAATAGTTGAGAGAGAAAAGGAAAACACACTTAAGAGTGTGTGTAAAATGACTAGATGCTTACCTCTTCCAAAGTTGGAAGAGGTATTTATAGTTCTTACAATACACCGGGTATTAGTACCCGGTTCAATACCGAAAGTCATACGTTTACCTATTAAACTACGAGCTATATTGAACAGTAAAATACATGGGGTGACCGAGTCTTTTTCTAATATCTAACACCAATTTATTAGACAGAAACACACGGGTAAAAGTATAACCCATGTATGTAGTATAATCTTTTAGGTAAGACCAGGTCGTTCCACAGGATTAATAATTCTAAGTAAAGTCATAACGTTTTACGAAAAGTTATCTTATAGACTATCACGATCTAAAGATAAGGATGAAATTCAAGATATAAAACCAATGTTTATTTGGGAGACAATAGTAAATAGGAACAAACTTGGAAGATACCGGGTTTATGAATTATAGCATAATCGATTGAGAAAACGGGTAGTTTATTTAAAAGATTGTCTACTTCTCATAATCAAAAATCCTTTCGGCCTTTACTTTTAATTATGAAAAATGCTTTAAGTTTGATTTGCGTTTTGGAAATAATAAAGATAAACGTGTTTAACCAAGTTCGTTAGACATGAGGTTAGACATTAAACATTTTCATTCTTTGGTTAATGATCATTTCAATAGCCAATCCTGACAAGGCTAAGATCGAGTTGTTCATAGACAAACAACTAGAAATCAAGCACAAAGCCGGAGCCATTCGGCCTATATCCGGGTTGAGTGGTGATCAAATGATGATTAAGGATCTAAGTATAAAAACATCAAGTTTATATTTGTTAATTCTAAAATGTCACTAGTTTATCCAAGTTTGATCCATAATACCCTCATGTTTCCCAAATAAACATGATAGACTACTCCATAATCATAGAAACAAAACACATAACAAGCATATCAGAAAACATTATATTCAATAATGATAACGTGTTTATACTGATTTCACAAGCAAATTATATGAATCTTACAAGAACTTTCTTCGAACGAAACAATAGAAACCCGAAATTTCAACTAATAACACTTCTTCCACAGCTTCTTTAAGATCAAAAGTAACTTCTTTGAATGATTATACTCCTGAAAATGATGAAGATCTATTAGTCAATAGTCAATATCATATTTAATAGTATTAGCTGTAATTGACTAGACGTGATTAATTATCATGATTGATTATATCACATTAATTGTGATTGGGGTCTTATCCCATATTTGTAGGTAGTTTCCATACATAATTATGGTATCATCTGTATATATAGAATCATGCTTGTATAATCCGATTCATGAGAAAACAAACATTCTAATATGGTATCAAAGCCTTCAACACCCACCACCAAAAACACTCTACCATATCTTAACCTTAGCAGTGACCCTACTTTATATCGCAGCCTTGCAGGTGCTCTTCAGTATTTGATATTCACTCGCCCGGATATATCTTATGTTGTGCAACAGATCTGTCTTTAAATGCATGACCCTCATGATCCACACTTTACTGCTTTGAAGCGCATATTACGCTATGTTCGTGGGACTCTTGACCATGTACTTCAGCTTCATGTTTCATCCGCTAGTTAACTTATTGACTTTACAGATGCTGATTGGGCTGGTTGCCCTGTTACCCGTAGATCTACTTTCGGGTATTGTGTGTTCCTTGGTGATAACCTTCTGTCTTGGTCTGCCAAGCGGCAGGTCACATTATCTCGATCTAGTGCTGAAGCGAAATATTGTGGTGTTGCAAATGTTGTCGCTGAGACCGTTTGGATTCGTAATTTGTTGCTTGAGCTGCATGCTCTGCTTACTACTGCTACTCTTGTCTACTGTGATAATGTTAGTTCTGTGTATTTATCCACTAATCCTGTTCAGCATCAGCGTACTAAACACATTGAGATAGATATTCATTTTGTTCGAGATTATATTGCCTCTGGACAGGTTCGTGTGCTTCATGTTTCGTCCAGATTTCAGTATGAAAGTATATTTACTAAAGGCCTCCCAAGTGCGTTGTTTCTTGAGTTTCGCTCCAGTTTGAACATCCGAAGATCTCCCGTTCCAACTGCGGGGGAGTATTAGTTAATAGTCAATATCATATTTAATAGTATTAGTTGTAATTGACTAGACGTGATAGATTATCATGATTGATTATATCACATTAATTGTGATTGGGGTCTTATCACATATTTGTAGGTAGTTTCCATACATAATTATGGTCTCATCTGTATATATAGAATCGTGCTTGTATAATCCGATTCATGAGAAAATAAACATTCTAATAAGATCAAGGTAGTTCTTCAACAATTCCTACTAGAACTTCCTTATAACTTTCCTAATACTTTTCCTACTTAAAGATATGATAGATTGAAGCAGAGTGGGAAGATTTGATCACTGAATTTGTGCCCTTTATATAGCCCTAGATGGTGCTTCAGTTGTGGGAAGGGAGCAAATCTAAGGTTGCCTAATTATTGCAATCATTATGATTTTGGAGTAATTGCAGGAGAAGTGCGCCGCACAAATAAAATTATGCGCCGTACTTGGCGTGTAAATTAAATTGCATTAACCCGCTTTGAAGTACGCCGCACTTTGGCTCTTTTTCATTAACTCTTTACTTCTAGATCCTTCTATTGACGACCGTTAGTGTATTTAATGGAATATCTTTGCACATTTAGTCCTTTTCATCATTCTTGGTCCTGAAACAATTATTATACCAACAAACAACCAAACATGCAATATTTCACGTGTTAACATATATATTTCACATATTTTCGAGGGATAATTTATGTATATTTGGTGCGTTATCATGTGGAAAACTTTAGAGGATCAAACCTATACTTTATAGCTGCATTTTTAGACGATTTTTAGGGGTTTATAACCCATGTGTAACCACCTTAACACCATGTTTAATTGAAGTGAAGTTCCTTATTCCTTTTAATCTTTTGATGTGTCTATGTATTGTTTGATTAATTGTTCTTCGCTTTCAATTAACATGCTTGGATAAAATAATTTGTGTTTGCTTATGATTGTAAGAAACCTAGTTGATTATATTTTCTTATTTCTTCTTGTTAATGATATGCGTGTTAGGCTTTAGAAAACTAGCTTTTTAATTGCATAGCGAATACGTCTAGGGAAACGCGGCTAGGTTAGAGGATACCCACACAATAGTCTTTATGCTACCTTTCCATTTGGGTGGATTCCGAGTTAGGCGTTTAAATTATTTAAATACTTACACATTCTATTACGAGGGTGACAGGTAATAAAATTAGAGAAGACAACTAGAGAGTAGTACATGATTAGGTAAACACATTTGTTTAACCATACGAGTTTTTTTATCACCTTTACTTTTCTGCAATTAGTATAGAATTAGGAGTAGTTAATTAATTTAATCAAAACCCCCTTCAAACCCGAGATTTTACTTGATTTTATACAATATAAAAATACAAAAATACTCTTCTCTCAATCTCTAGACCTTAGTGATCATACGATTCGAGCCTACCCAAACTATTCCCCTAGAGAATGATAATAACCCCCAAGTCTTGCCTATATTACACTACAACAGTTAAGTACACTACCTAGGAGGGTTGTAAAACTTCGGTTTGTAATCAACCGCAACATCAGCTAGCAGCCGTCGGCCAAAGACCACAAGGGGTCTTTCTCGGTTTTGTTCGTTCTTGTTTATTTTGTATAAAACAAACTGTCGCTCGTTATAGGTCGTGCCACATATCAACGAAAACTTCTCTAGTAACATTCTCATAATTCTATCCTGATTTAGACTCTAAAAGTATTACTAAGTTAAAGTATACTCAAAAAGCTATCAAAGGTCAATATTGGGATTTCTCGTTGGGCGTTTCAAAACCACAAACAACAATTCAATTCTCAGGTCATTTCTCAAAACAGAGAAACTTATTAGACCTAACTTTCTCGAATGGTATCGCAACTTGAGGATTGTCCCTAAAGTTGAGAAAAAGCCGGTCTATCTGAAACAGCCAATACCCCCATTCCTACCCCTGTGGCTCCAGCTGAAGTTGTTCTTGCTAATGTTCTTGCTACACATCCCCGTTGGGTAGATACACAGCAAGATTTCGCATGTCTTATGCTTACTAGCATGACTCCATAGCTTCAAAAGAACCTATTAAGGAACTGAAAACTGTGTTTTCACAACAAGCTGAACAAGAACTTCTTAAAACTGTGAAAGCACTCCATGCTTGCAAGCAAGAATATGGGCAATTTGTTAGCTCTTACGTGCTTAAGATGAAAAACTATCA
>BQNB010043820.1:26597-31597 GCA_026074375.1 Tanacetum coccineum | reverse complement strand
GCATGGGAAAGTCCCATGCGCCGACCTGGTCGCCACCACTGCAGGTAGTCGGTCGCCCCCTAATTCAAAAAGTCGTCGCCTCCGCGATATATTATGCACTCCATTATCAAAAAAAAAATTGTACCGTTTCAATATTAAAAAAAACTTTTTTTTAACTTTTTAATTTTAACCCTTTTTAACACTATAGAATATTAATACCTCATTTATTTAATCATTTTATACACAATTTATATACACTTTTAATATCTAACAAAAATCTTAAGTAGCTTGTTCGCTTCCACGTAACGTCGATGAAATCAAAGCTATAGTTCAAAAACAAATCGAGAAAGATAAAGTTTGTTAGCTAGCGATTATGAACTAAGCCGTTGAATTTGATAATGCGAGCATAGCTAAAGATGATATGAGAAAAGCATATGATGAATGCAGTGACATTTCACAAGAGAAACCTGCTTTGATCGACACTTTTTTGAAACAAGAATCTGATAAAGACTACGAGATGCATATAATGCTTTGTTTAGAAATGCGGTAAAAATAGAACATCAAGTGCATACTAAATTTGTTTGGATGCATTTAAAAAAAATAGGACTATTGTGTTTTCGTATTGTTTTTTAAATTTCCTATTGTAATTTCTATTTTTATTTCAATGAATGACAATTTATTTACAGCGAGGAAGATTCAAAGCTAAATACGTAATTTTATTCATTGAAATACAAAGTAAAATACGACAGTGAAATAAAAATACAAATTACGATACGATACGAAAACACAAGTCATCCTACTTGTTTTCTTTGTGCATCCAACGGATTTGGTGACTGATATTATCTAGTATTTTTTGCACACATGTCCATAACGTTCGTTCAACCTTGTAATTTTTCGAGGCTTCGTCTTTTAAAAATTTGTCAATCACATCACGTCTTTTCTGCGGAATATTTTTGCAAGAAGCATATTGTACCCTCAAAGCTTGTTTTGCTGCGTATGCTTGGTCAAACAGCTTAGTTACGGCGATAATAGTTTCCTGACGAGTGGCATCATCTTCATCACATTGTTTTTGAACGTACGCTTTGATTTCT
This sequence comes from Tanacetum coccineum, assembly GCA_026074375.1. Lineage (NCBI taxonomy): Eukaryota > Viridiplantae > Streptophyta > Magnoliopsida > Asterales > Asteraceae > Tanacetum > Tanacetum coccineum. The sequence goes on along the minus strand of BQNB010043820.1, from coordinate 30,527 downwards.
TATACGATATGTGGGAGAGAACAAGCCATAAGAAATGTTACCGTTTGTATATGTTTTGAAATTGAAAGTAATGTGTATTGAAAATGAAAATGTAAGGATATATAGTGTAAAAAAAGATATTGGTCGTCTTACTGTGCCTAAAAGGTCGCATGTAGGTCGCTGAAAAGATAAAGCTGATGTGACAGAAAAATGAGGGTCGTTGGGGGTCACTACTATGGGTAGCCTAAGGCACTCGTGAAGCGTGAGACACCTAATAAATTTGAACCTATATCTGTTAAGTGTATCTTTCTAGGATACCTAAAGAAACGATGGGTTACTACTTCTACTACCCACGTGAGCACAAAATTATTGTTGCTCGATATGCTGAGTTTTTTGAGAGTAGTCTCATCTCACAAGATGCAAGTGGGAGTCATGTAGATCTTGAAATAATTTAAAATGAAGATACGCATCCTTTGGAAATACTAGCGAACATCACAATGAGGTTGAACACGAAAGTGTTGAACCACAAAGTGATGATATTCTCATTCGTAGATCCGGAAGGACACATCGTGCACCAATTGATTAGGTTTATATATCAATGTTGAGGAGCATGAGTTAGGGGATCATGGTGAACCCGCTAATTATAAAGCTGCATTGTCAGATACTGAATCTGATAAATGGCTTAAAGCTATAAATGCAGAAATGCAATCCATGAAAGACAATGAAGTCTGGGTCGAAGTTGATCTCCAACCTAATGCTAAAACCGTTGAGAGCAATTGGCTCTTCAAGAAGAAGACCGACATGGATGACAATGTACACACCTATAAAGCTCATCTCGTAGCAAAATGTTATACTCAAACCTACGATATAGATTATGAGGAAACCTTCTCTCATGTTGCAAAAATTAAAGTTATTAGGATTCTTTTTGCCATAGCAGCATTCTATGACTATGAGATTTGGCAGATGGATGTCAAAACCGCCTTATTGATTGGTCACCTAACAGGAGAGATATATATGGTGCAACCTGAGGGGATTGCCAATCCAAAACATCTCAAGTGAGTATGAAAGCTACATCATCGATCTATTTGTGGATTAAAGCAAACATCTTGGAGTTTGAATAAAAGGTTTAATGAAGAGATAAAGAAATTTGGTTTCATTCTTGGGACGTTCTTCCGCCCCGTTTACTCGATAATAATTAGAAATATGATTATGAAATTCCAACAATAATTTTAAAGATTTTATCCACATGCCTCGGCTTCTTTTTGAATGGTCTATTGTTCCGTTTTTGCCATATACGGTACGGATGCACCAACTAAGATTTTAGCCACAATTACCCTCGTCAATTTTCTATGCGCAAATATGATACATTATAACTGAAAATACAAATGAGATTATCGTTCGTAGCATAGTTTTAGTTTTGAAAAGTGATTAATATTTCTAATTTTTATTCTTATGTATATTGAGAATCATCTAGAATTATCAGAGGTGTCTCAAAATAATTTCATTGTTTATTTTCTTAGTTTTTATATCAATTATTTGCAAAAACTTGCAACGGAACGGTTGAGATAATTAAACTAGTAGTAATTTCTTTTAACGGAAAATGTAAAAATTAATTAATTTGTTTTTTGCAACGGATTTGCTACCGTTTTCTGTTTCGTTGTTGCTAGGTAATCCGTTGCAAAACTATTGCAAATTTCAGGCTTGGAGCTAGGATTTTTAGTTAAAGGGAGCCGGTCGTGCTTAACGTAAAAAGTCATAGTGATAAGGAAGGCTGAATGTAAAAAACTAGCAGAAAAGTGGTTTGTAACATGAATAACTAATGAATGAAATATGTTGATTAGGGATGGCTTAGCCCTACTAATCACTCTACTAGCTCCGCCAGGGCCGTCATTGATGGTGTGCGGGATGGGCGACCGCACAGAGCCTCAAAATTTTAAGGGCCCAAAATTTTGTCTTCTTAACAATATGTTAAACGTTTAAATAACTAATTTGCATTATATCTTATAAACAATGATATTTTATATATAATTTTTGTTCTCAAAATATCTCATTAAGTAATTTCGCTCAGAGCCCTTTAAAATTTTAAAAATTTAGAGAAGGCCGTGAGCTCCGCCCCTACAAATTTGCAACTCAAATTTTCCGTTGCATTAGATTGGTTGTGTAGCAGTGGTCAGTTTACACTTGGGATTCACAGCTATAAATAACTATGATAACAAATATTTTCATAAAACAAAAAATTAATATTAATTGCTATTGTTCCCACCTACTTCTTACAACTTTCGGTAAACATGACTTTGTTATTCCCTTTATCTATTATCTTTCTCTTGTTTTTAGTGAAACAATAACGAGCAACCGAAATCCATAGGAAATAGTTGGCAACACGTGGAAAATTTTCTTTAGGGATAAAAAAATGTTCGGGCATTAAGAATTGACGGACTAGTTATCTTGTTAAGATTCGGATAATAATTAGGATCCATAAGTTCTTTGACCAACAAAAAGGTTGAAACAAAGGACAAATCAAAATCAAAAGTATATATACGAGAGAAAAGATGTTTATAACTCGTATTTAAATTATCTCTAGAAACAAAATAATTTGAGAATCGACAAAAAGTGTTAATGTGAACTATGCGATCCGTTTTGACTAGGATCACAAAAATCAAAGATATGTATGATGAGAGGCAAACTCTACAACACATGTAAACACTTTAGGCTTCGTTTGTTTTTTTAGAGGTTTTACCTCTTTATCTGCAAACTATGTCTGCAGAAGAAGAGTTACATCTAAAATCTTCATCTACATGTAAAAGACCGTTTGTTTTTTGTTCTATTGAAGTACTTCTTTCATTCATTTTTTTCTTTATCTTATTTCACTAGTGTTTAGATGTGGCAAAACATTTTATTTTTTACGTTTTCGTCCATTATTTTTAAGTTTTGACCGTTTTTTTACGTTTTCGTCTGTTTTTTACGTTTTCGTCCGTTATTTAACATTTTCGTGTTTTTTACGTTTTCCTCCGTCTTTAACCTTTTCGTCCGTTTTTTTACGTTTTCGTCATTATTTTTACGTTTTCGTCAATTTTTTTTCGTTTTCGTCTGTTTTTTAGGTTTTCGTCAGTGTTTTACGTTTTCGTCAGTTTTTTCGTTTTCTTCCGTTTTTACGTTCGTCCGTTTTTTTACGTCTTCGTGTATTTTTTTTACGTTTTCGTTTGTTTTTTTACGTTTTTGTCAGTTTTTTTACATTCTCGTCCTTTTTTTACCTTTCGTCCGTTTTTTACCTTTTCGTCTATTTTTTTACGTTTTCGTGTTTTTGACGTTTACGTCAGTTTTTTACGTTTTCGTCTGTTTTTTACGTTTTCGTCTGTTCATTTACGTTTTCGTTAGATTTTACTATTTCGTCCATTTTTTTTACGTTTCGTTCGTTTTTTTACGTTTCGTATGTTTTTTTACGTTTTCCTCCGTTTTTTACGTATTCGTACGCTATCTTTACATTTTCGCCCTTTTTTTACGTTTCCATACGTCTTTTTACGTTTTTGTCCGTCTTTTTACGTTTTCGTCCGTTTTTTACGTTTTCGCACTTTTTTTACGTTTTCTTTTTCAAGTGTTCGTTCGTAAAAGTACGACAACGTAAAAAAACAGACGGAAACGTAATAAACATAGGAAAACGTAAGAAAGCAGGCGAAAACGTAAGAGTACAGAGAGTCGTGGTGCCAAACTTTTGGTGCCAAACTCCAAAAGTGGTGCCACGTCGGCAAAATGGAGTTTGGCACCAGAAATGCCATGGCACCAGAATTCAGTGGGAGTGGTTTGGCACCAGAATTCTGGTGCCATAGCATTTTTTTTTTATATTTATTTAAAATACACTTATTTATAAAACTAAAAATAAAATTCATTAAAATTAAAAACATTACATTAAAAAACACAATACATAAAAAAAACATAAATTAAAAGACATAAAAT
>BQNB010043820.1:1690-25835 GCA_026074375.1 Tanacetum coccineum | reverse complement strand
AAGGTTTTTTATTTTTATTTTCTATATATGAGTGTAAACGAGATAGGAGAAAGTATGTGAATTAATATTTAAATAATTACAGTAATAAAAACAAGAGTATTTAAGTTAAATAACATAAGGTTTTAAGTTTTAAAACAAGATCAAGTTGTAGTATAGATTAAAAACACTTGTTAGGAGTTTGGAAATTAATCGCACTTTATAAAAAAAAGAAAAGTTATTTGTGATTTGTAAACAAAGTTTTTTGATAAAGTAAATTTGATAAATTCAAGAAGATAAATTCATGGTCTAAATATTTCAAAATTCTGAACAGAAAAATAAGGCATTCAGTTGAAGCTTAAAGATCGATCCCATGACAACAGAAAAAAGTTGTGTATCATCTTATCACACGAATATTTTGTGCACACCCTCTACTTTTATTTACATTTTTATATTTTATCACATATATATATATATATATATATATATATATATATATATATATATCTATCGTGGTATCAATCTCTTTTTATGCATGTTATTTCACTAAATGCATGGTCCCCTTCAACAAGTATCTTGTTATTACGTCAAATAAAAAATAACTTTAAGTTTTTGTTGAATTAAATCAGGAAAAACTAAATCTTATTAAAAAAATTGCAAAAAAAAAATCAGTCTTTTGCGAGTCTTTTTATCCAAGTTTTTAAATCTTTTTCGATTTGTTTGTGAGTTTTTTATAACCACTCTAAATGTGAAATAACATGTTTAATTTGTGATGATTTTCGTAGATGTTCCGGATAGTGCAATAATCTTACGGAAGCACGGGGTTGCTAGCAATCTGTTTTCATGCCTTTTGTATAATGAATTAGAAGCATTTAACCCAAGAGACCAACTAGCGTTCGCGTTTGTGAGAGACCATATGAACCCAAAGATGAAGATCAACATGTTTGATGTGGAAGTATTTGAGCATGTGGCGTTAGAGTACAGACACAACATCAAAAAGAGTGGATCCGTCGTGACCCAACCAACTAGAACCAAGAGGGCTAGCCCTGATTTGCTTGCTAACGGTTCTAGTCGTGCTAAATGTGATAGTTACTTGCAAGAAATGTGGGGTGAATCTCAAAATTCATAGTATGATGAGTAGGCTCGTGATTGATTAGTCCATGAATGTGCATATATATAATGTTTACCGATTTATTGTACCTTTGTTATGATCCTTGTTCCTTTATGTTTTTAGAAATTGTGATTGGGACTTACTCATCAACGTTTTAGAGCATCCACAATAGTGCGATTTAATTTGTACATCGTTAAATGTCTATATAGTTACTGGCGACCGCTGTATCTTTGATCCACTGCCATATTAAGTCATATGATAGAGCCTTGCTACTTGTAAATCATAGTGAATACCATTTTGCTAGTTGGATCTCTTCCTCGCTACTAAGCCGCACAACCGGGATTGTTTGCTTTGGTAAAAGTAACAACCCACAATCGTGTCCTGTCAATAATATTACGTACAGGATAGTTTCTAGTAAGTAGGCTAATGTCCCCATGGATTTCAGTTGTCAGTTTGTCACTACGAATTAGGCTTTTAAACACCACAAGCTTAATACATGGTCTAGAAACCACGGAAGGCAAAAAAAGGGAATTAATGTTGCACACTCTAAATTTTATTAGGACAGCAATGTAGAAACCTTTTAAAGCCAGATTATACTTAAATACAATTGTATTATATTTAGTGTTTTGTCAATTAATTAAGAGTGTGACATCAATTTCCATTAAAAATAGTTGGCAAGATATATTTTAACCAACATTTGCAATTCAACTTTACATGTTTTGCCCAATATAGGTTCCAAAATAATAAGGAAAAAAAATTTACGGGACGTACTCTCATTTTTAACTATTTACGACTTTCTATCGGGCTGGGCAAAAAAAAAACGCGCGATTGTCATTTAATATAAGAACAAAAACATACTATCCCCTTCTTTGACTAAAAATAAGGAAAAAAAAATTACGGGACGTACTCTCATTTTTAACTATTTACGACTTTCCAAAAAAAAAACGCGCGATTGTCATTTAATATAAGAACAAAAACAAACTATTAAACATGAGACCCGCAGCAAAGCGCGGGTAATCTTGCTTGTTTATCCAACATTGCAATTCATACTTTAGCGATGTTTGGCCCTATATAGGTTCCCACTCTACGTAGGCCTAAACCCAACCATAGTAGGCTCAGTTTGTTAGAGCATCTCCAATGCAAAAAGTCTTTAATGACTTTTTGCATTGAATGCAATTAATACATAACATAAAAGTGAAGGATAGTTTTTAACAAAGACTTGGTGTTTGCCAAGTCTTTGTAAAAAGCACTTCAAAAAGCTTTAACTCCAATGCATAAAAACTAAAAAAAAAGCTTTTTTAAATAGTAAAAAGTTTTTGCATTGAAGATGCTCTTAGTATGTATCAGAGCATTCACAAAGCTAGCTTTTTCAATGACTTTCACTATTTGAAAAAGTCATCCATAAGACCTTAACCATTGGAGCTAATGACTATTTGTAAGAATGACTGGTAAATCTTCAAATATTTTACAAAAGACTTTTTACTTTCATACGATACAATTTCGTTGATAATTTAATATAAATACTAAACACAAAGCTTTAGTAAAGACTTTGTAGCATTAAAGCATGTTTATGTAAATGACTTGTTAGTTTGTAAAATACAATTTAATATTAAAGTATTAAATGCAAAAAGTCATTATAGACTTTTTGTGTTTTAGATGCTCTTAGGCTTCTACTTGATGTGAGTTAAATACTACCAAACCTCGTAACAGAGTAAAGGCATTATAGGAGATTTTATACTATATAAAAACAAAGTCAGTTTTTGCATCTGAGTCGATGGAGCTACTCAATAGAGTTCAACACGTTATTAACAGTAATGTTATGACACTTGGATCCACAAAATGTGGTTTTTCAAAGGATTAGCTTTGCAATTTAAAAAGAGCTAACGGTGTGGCTTGTTGATCATTTGTCTTCCACCACTATCAGGGTCGTCTCATGGATTTCGGTGACGCTGTGCCATGACTACTTGGAGGCCCCACTAAATACCGAAAGTAAATGTATAAATAAAAATATCCATTGATAATATGTAAAAAGTATTACTAAGATTTCAAAAACATTGAAACAACGATACTAAAAGAAAATTTTTAACGAGTTACAAGCATCAAAATTAGTTATTTAAATAGTGCGATTCTTCTAAAACTATTAAAAGCAAAGTTGTTGATTAGATCATCATAGTTAACACTTTTTAATATGTCATTCTCAATAGCTATTAGTACATAACACTAAGACATAACATCTAAGATTACATAGTTTGTGTTACAATAAAGAAAGTAAATACTAATCTAACTATTTAATAAGTAGCCAAATAGTTCACAAGTAAAGCTTGAAACATAAATAATTATATTCTAAAAAGCAAAAATCTTAATAAAAAGTTAAAATAATAAGTTTAAGATATTACCTGATAGGTTGATGGGCAAACTACACGAAATTAAGGAAAATAAATGAATAGGACGATCGGCTCGACACTAAATATATATTGTCGCAACCCGCAAGACATCAAGACTTTAACCTTCAAGCTGTTTGAGGATTTGAGCAGTTGTTTTTATTTATTAACTGATGAGACACGTTTTGTAAATATACAAACATGATTGCTCGCGCGTTGTTGCGGGGCGTTGAATTTTTTTTTGGGCATAGCGTAGACCGATTTTTGATTGCATAAGAGCTGGACTTTCCGCGCGTTGCGGCGGGGTTTGTTTTTGTGCGATTTGATTACATACGCATTGCCGCGTGGCATAATTTTTGGCGAATCTGTTTCAAATGAATATTGAGTGGAAATTTGTCCACACGTTTCGGCGGGGCTAACTCGTATGTAACACGTGTTTTTTATTTCGCGAACCATTTTTATTAACAACCACGGAATATTAAACTTCAACATTTTCTATAAAATCGTATGTATGTCAGAAGCATTGCAATATTGGGCTTGTTTTGTTTGCAATTCGAAGATCTTTCCGCGGGTGTTTTTTTGATCTGAATGAATCGGTAGATATGTGTTATATATTTGATAAATAAAGTTTACTATATTAAAAAGTCGTAAATAGTTAAAAGTTGAGGGTACGTTTTGTAAAAAAAAATTGTTTATATTAAACTTCAACATTTTTTATAAAATCGTGCGTATGTCAGAAGCATTGCAATATTGGGCTCGTTTTGTTCGCAATTCCAAGATCTTTTCGCGAGTATTTTTTTTATCTGAATGAGTCGGTAGACCGTTTTAGGCTTATTTGTCGACAAATGTGTAAAGTATTGTAAGAAAAATAAAATTTTATTATGACTTATGTGATTTGGGACCTCAAGTTTAAATTTTTTTTTTTTGCTATAGTTTGGTTTTTTTTTTAATATAATGGGTTGTAACGTTTGAGACCCATATCCGTGTTATTTTAAAAGTTATTATGGTATCGAAGATATTCTCCCCCGTACGGGTATTGTTTTTTTATCGAATAAATACAGAACTTTTGTAATATTATTTTTAACTCCTACTTTGGTGCATTACAAATTAAAAAAAAAAACACGCAAAATCGGGCGGCCCAAAAATTGGGGAGCCCTTACTGTAGCAAACGGCCCACAGTCAAAACGGACTGCTTTTTTGTAGTAATATTTTTAATATGGCATATAGTGTTGGCGTACATTTTAAAGTGTTGTTTTTTTTTGCTACTAAGGGTTTTTTTTTTAATATAATAGTTGTACGTTGTGACCATATCGTTTTATTTTTAAAGTGATTAGGTATCAAGATGTTTTCCGCGGTGTATTTTTTTATTCTGATAAAACAGAACATTTGTAATATTAATTTTAACTCCTACTTTGTGCATACAAAAAAAAAAAAATTAGACTGGCCCAAAATAGGGGAGCCCGTTACTGTAGCAAACTCAAAACGGCACCGTTTTCTTCAACAAATGTGTATATTTATAATATGTAGTATGTAAATTTGGGCCTTTTAGCCCTTATTAGCCTACTCCAATACTTATACAAAGTACTATTCTATTCAACATTTCGGATGATGACAAAATAATACGTATGTATACAATGAAAAAAAATCAAGTTTTAGAAGCCTCAATTGGTTGGTGGCCCTGTGCCAATGCACATGTCGCACACCCCAATAGCCGGCCATGCGTTTGTACACAAGATTATTAAGAGGTTGCGTTTATTTTCTAAAAAAATAAGGTATTTAAAATATGAGGTGAATTATTTTGCATACTAGTTTCTCCCTACAAACTAAAGGACAAATTTAGACCATCCATTTCATTAGATTAAAAAGACAAGATTTAAGATTAAAAAAAACATGGAGGGACCAAAAGTGTAAATGTACTAAAACTCACACTAACCACCCCTCATTATTTGTAGAGTTGGCAAATCTTGCCCAAATTGCAATTAATTAACCTTTATGACATTTTGTATGTTTTTTTTACATTTTTACCTTTTCAAGTTTTTTTTACGTTTTTACGTTTTTGTACGTTTTCATACGTTTTCGTCCGCTTTCATACGTTTTCGTACGCTTTCACGTGTTTTCGTCTGTTTTCGCACGTTTTCGCGCGTTTTCGTTCTTTTTTAGACGTTCTCGCACGTTTTCTTATGTTCTCGCACGATTTCTTACGTTTTCGTCCGTTTTTGCACGTTTTCGTCTGTTTTCACACCTTTTCTTCTGTTTTCGTCCACTTTCGCACGTTTTCTTTCGTTTTCACACGTTTTTACACATTTTCGTCCGTTTTTGGACATTTTCTTACGCTTTCGTCCGCATTTGGGCGTTTTCGTCGGCTTTCGCGTGTTTTTGTCAGCTTTCGCCTGTTTTTGTCCGTTTTCGCGCGTTTTTGTCTGTTTTTAGACGTTCTCGCACGATTGTCTATGTTTCTCAGCACAATTCTACTTTTTCTTTCGTTTTCACACGTTTTCGTCTGTTTTTTGACATTTTCATTACGTTTTCGCACGTTTTCTTACGTTTTCATACGGTTTCGCACGCTTTCGTCCGCATTCGCAGGTTTTCGTTCGCTTTCGCGCGTTTTTGCCAGCTATCGCGCGTTTTCGTCCGTGTTCAGACGTATTTGGCCATTTTGAGACGTTTTTTGCAGTTATCAATCGGTTGCTTCTGTTTTCATACGTTATCTATCAATGATATTATACCAAAAACCCTAAACCCCTAACCACTAAACCCTAAACCCTTAACCACTAGGTATAATATCACAAGTGACATGTACATAAACTTTAAAATCTATACCAAAAACCCTAAACCCCTAACCACTAAACCCTAAACCCTTAACCACTAGGTATAATATCACAAGTGACATGTACATAAACTTTTAAGATCTATACCAAAAACCCTAAACCCCTAACCACTAAGTATAATATCAGAAGTGATATATACATAAACTTTAAAATCTATACAAAAACCCTAAACCCCTAACCACTAAAACATATACCAAAAACTCTAAACCACTAACCTAGATATAATATCACAAGTGACGTATACATAAACTTTAAAATCTATACTAAAAACCTTAAACCCCTAACCAGTAAACCCTATACAAAAAACTCTAAACCTTTAACCACTACGTATAATATCACAAGTGATGTATACATAAACTTTAAAACTTATACCAAAAACCCTAAACCCCTAACCTCTAAACCCTATACCAAAAACCTTAAAAAAACTAACCACTAAACGCTAAACCCGATACCAAAACCCCTAAACCCTCCTCCCTACCACTAAAATCCTATATCAAAAACCCTAAACCCCTAACCACTAAACCTTTTACCAAAAACCCTAACCACTAAACCCTATACCAAAATCCTAAACCCCTAACCATTGGGTATAATCTCACAAGTGATATATATACATAAACTTCAAAATATATACCAAAAACCCTAAACCCCTAACCACTAAACTCTATACCAAAAACTCTAATCTCCTAACCACTAGATATAATATCACAAATGATATACACATAAATTTTAAAATCTATACCAAAAACCCTAAACCCATAACCACTAAACCCTATACCAAAAACCATAAACCCTTAACCATTAAACCATATACCTAAAACCCTAAACTTTAAACCCCTAACCACTAGGTAAATTATCACAAGTGATGTATACATAAAATTTAAAACCTATACCAAAAACCCTAAACCCATAACCACAAAGCTCATACTCTAAAACCCAAACCCTAACCACTAGTATAAGATAACAAATGTTATACTATAAACACTAAACCCTACCAAACACTCTAAACCACCTAACCACAAAACCTTAAACACTAAACCGCTATACTCTATACCAAAAACCCTAAACCCTAAATCCCTAACCACTAAACTTTATACCAACAACCATAAACCCTTAACCACTAGATATAATATCACAAGTGATATATACATAAATTCTAAAATCTATACCGGAAACCCTAAACCCCTAACCACTAAACCCTATACCAAAAACCCTAAACCCCTAACCACTAGGTATAATATCACAAGTGATGTATAAATAAAATTTAAAACCTATACCAAAAACCCTAAACCCCTAACCACTAAACTCTATACCAAAAACCCTAAACCTCTAACCACTAAACTCTATACCAAAAACCCCAAACCCGTAACCATTAAACCCTAAACACCTAACCATTAAACCCTATACCAAAATCATAAACACCTAACTGCTAAACCTTATGCCATAAACCCTAAACCTCCTCCATAACCACTAAAACCTATACCAAAAACCTTAAACCCCTAACCACTAAACCCTATACCAAAAAATCCTAAACCCCTAACCACTAGGTATAATATCACAAATGAAATATACATAAAACTTTAAAATCTATACCAAAAACCCTACACCCTATACCAAAAAATCCTAAACCCCTAACCACTAGGTATAATATCACAAATGAAATATACATAAAACTTTAAAATCTATACCAAAAACCCTAACCCCTAACCATTAAACCCTATATCCCTAACCAGTAGGTATAATATCACAACTGATATATACATTCACTTTAAAATATATACCAAAAATCCTAAACCGCTAACCATTAAACCCTATATCCCTAACCAGTAGGTATAATATCACAACTGATATATACATTCACTTTAAAATATATACCAAAAATCCTAAACCGCTAACCATTAAACCCTATACCAAAAACTTTAAATACCTAACCACTAGGTATAATACCTAACCACTAAGTATAATATCGCAAGTGATATATACATAAACTTTAAAATTTATACCAAAAACCCTAAACCCTATACCAAAAATCCTAAACCCTATACAAAAATCCTAAACTCCTAACCACTAAACCCTATGCCAATAACCCTAAACCCCCTCCCTGACCACTAATCCCTATACCAAAAACTCTAAACCTCTAACCACTAAACCCTATACCAAAAACCCTAAACCCCTAACCACTAGGTATAATATCACAAGTTATGTATACATAAACTTTAAAATATATATCAAAAAACCTAAACCCCTGACCACTACCATATACCAAAAACCTAAACCTTAAACCACTATGTATAATATCGCAAGTGATATATATACATAAACTTTAAAATCTATACCCTAAATCCTAAACACCTAACCACTAAACATATACCAAAACCCCTAAACCCCTTACCACTAAACCCTATACCAATACCTTTATAAAGTAAGATTCACCCGTGGCTTAACATTTATTATCCTTGACATTATAGTATCATCACAAAAACCCTAAACCCCTAACCACTAGGTATAATATCACAAGTGATGTATAAATAAAATTTAAAACCTATACCAAAAACCCTAAACCCCTAACCACCAAACTTAATACCAAAAACCCTAAACCTTTAACCACTGAACCCTATACCAAAAACCCCAAACCTATAACCATTAAACCCTAAACACCTAACCATTAATCCCTATACCAAAATCCTAAACACCTAACCGCTAAACCTTATACCATAAACCCTAAACCTCCTCCATAACCACTAAAACCTATACCAAAAACCCTAAACCCCTAACCACTAAACCCTATACCAAAAACCTTAAACCCCTAACCACTAGGTATAATATCACAAATGAAATATACATAAAACTTTAAAATCTATACCAAAAACCCTAAACCCCTAACCATTAAACCTTAAATCCCTAACCACTAGGTATAATATCACAACTGATATATACATTAACTTTAAAATATATACCAAAAATCCTAAACCGCTAACCATTAAACCCTATACCAAAAACCCTAAATACCTAACCACTAGGTATAATACCTAACTATTATGTATAATATCACAAGTGATATATACATAAACTTTAAAATCTATACCAAAAACCCTAAACCCTATTGTTGAGAATTGTTTAGCCCATCTAGGATTAGTTTTATAGATAACTTATATATGCAGCAGAATAATAACAAACAATAAGTTATCAAACAAGGTTTTACTATTATTAATCAACAGCCCCAAATACTATTTGATCAAAATAGATCGGTTACTCTAACTAGTAACAGGGATTTACAATCCTTGAGGCTAATCTATAGACGTCTATAACTATCTACTAACTAACTAAACGTGTACACACACACGTTTTCTTTTAGTCGACTCTCATTGAGAACACACACTTTTCTGGATGAATAAAACAATATGCCTGGACCTCCTTTTATAGCATAAGGAGTCAAGGCTTACATGGAAACTAATAAAAGATATTAATGAGTAAATCAATTAAATATTCATCTTTATCTCTTCATCTTTATATCTTTTTGACCAAATCTTTATTTTCTTCTACATCTTATAGAATCCCGTAATGATGACTTTGGTCCTTTTGTTTCCATCTTGTTTCATTCATGTTTTGTCTTATCAACTCAAATATAATTCCCAATAATCTTCCCCTAGTTGATAATGACAAAACCAAATAAGTACGAACTTCCCCTGAAGTTAATATACGAATGAAAACTTCCTCTTAAGCTACCAAGGATCTACAAGTTGCAAATCAACAAATCTTTTTCCCCTTTTTGTCAATATCAAATAGGAGACTAAAGTCTGCAACTTTGATCTTCACAACTACGAACCAGTATTACACTTCTAATCCAAGTATTCCAATGACCCCAAATTGCCCTCCATTACGCACCTTAAGAAAAATGAACTTAAGCAGTAGAAACTTACACTAGCAGTAGTAAAAACCTTCACCTCGATGTAGCATATAAATGGTTAAACATTTTAACATTAAGCTTCCCTTGAAACCCATATGTTAATCCCAAAAATAGTCTTTAAATAATTTAAATGAATCTTAATTCGAGATCCAAACTGTGTGTTATCCGTTATCGAACCAAGCTAGCAACATAAACCATTTAAATCCGAGCAGTATTAACTATAGAAACTGCTTAATGTACTCTAGCAGTATAAACCACTAAGCAAAATTAATAATTCAGCTCATCTATTAGGTTCAATTCATTAAATGCAGTCCACAACCAAATTAGATCAAACATTCCAGCCCATCACTTCATTTGAATATACTAATTCAGCCCAATTCGATTTTATTATAGCCATGGCCTAAAATCATCAAATGTTGATCCCAATACACCAAGGATCTCTAACCTCACCACCTAGGATCTCCTTTTATACACCAAGGAGTCCTTTACAAGATAACTACGAATCTTTTAAGATCTTCTATAATTTTAAACATATACATATCTTTTTATAGAATATAGAATATACACCATAAATAACTCCATGCATATCTTGTTACACGTCTTTATCTTCAAAACCTTCAGCAGTACTAACTTCTTCACTGGCAGTACAAACTAACACTAGCAGTACTAATATTATACTGGTAGTACTAACTCAGTTAGTACTGTTAGTTCTATTTCCAGCAGTACTAATCTTTGAAGATTTATTCCTAACAATCCTCCCCTAAACTTGTGATTTACCTTCAAATCCCAAGTTTCTTCTGACTTAAATCTTCTATTATGCTTCTGTTGAGGATTCTTCCAAACATTCTTCTACTTCTATACTTGTGACTTTATAAACTTGAGAAGTTCATATGCCATTGTACTTTCATGATCAACCTCTAATCTTTTACTTAACATTCTTGATAACATTTCCTGATTAAGATGAAATTTCTTCTCAGTCATTATATGAATAGCAATTCCATTGTTCATCAACAAAATATGAATTCTACATGAATCAAATAGTCTCTAGCTTATCAAATTGTATTCATGTTGATTCTTCCAGACTTCATCTTCTTCATCAGGCTCAAATAGGATCTTCAAATCTCCCCAAAGCATTAAGTCATAACCTTCTGGACTTGATGTCATATACCTTGCTTTAACTAGCCTGTGTAAGTCTAATACATCCTGTTTGTCAAAATCATCAAGCATCTCACTGAAGATCTTGTAATTCTTAGAACTTCCATCTGCCCTGAAGATTTGATAATACATGAAGTTTTCTGCTAGGACATGAGTCTTCCAATCAACTATTGGAAACTTAGTAGCTAAATACTCAAAATCCATAGCAAATTCTTCTCCTGGAACTATATCCAAATAAGCTTTAAGTTCTTCCTTCTATGTATCATATTCTGTCTTCTGTCTTTTGGCACTTTGATCACTTTGCTTTTCACCTGCTCTTTTCTTGGCAAGTGTTTTCTTCCTGCTTCCTCCAGTTTTTTTTACTACCTTTTTCTTTATCCTCTGAATCCATAGGTACAAAAGTATGTGTTTGATCCCATACCTTTTCAAATATTGGTCTAATTTCTTCATATTTCATTCATTTGAAGTAACTTTGCTTGTATCCTGCTTGATTCTTCAAGTACATGATCATGTTCTTCCTAACTTCAGCAATAGAGTAAGGTCTATTCTGAAGTGCATGGTACCTTAGCACAGCAGGATCACTCCAATCAATAGTCTAAGATTGTGTAGCTTCAACTAGAACTTCTTCCCTTTCATTCAATTGCCTTTGTAGTTCCAGAGCAGCTTCAAAATTGATCCTTTCTTATTCTTGCTCTGCCATTGCTTTTGCTTGTTCCTCCTCTTGAACCTTTCTTGCTAACTCCTCATTTACACTCATTTGTACTTGAACCCTCTTTTTGAGTTTCTTTGGAGGCTCAGGTTCTTGCATAATGGCCTTTCTTTTGTCCTTTGCCTTTGATGCACTCCTCCTAATATATACTAGTGCTGCAGCAGCAGTACTAACATCATGGGTGGCAGTGCTAACTTCTGCACCAGCAGTACTAACTGGTACATCAGCAGTACTAATTTCCTTTTTACTTTTTTCACCACTTCCAAGGTCTTCAATAAGCTCAGTTGGAGTTTCTTCTTCTAGGAGTACTTCAGTATCAGCACTATTCTTCTCCTGAGTCTCTACATCCTCCTGAAACCATGAAGTTCCTTCATCCTATACCAAAGAAATAGTAGGATCTGTATCAATCTGGGCTATCTTCCTCCCCTGTTTGGAAGGATCCTCTACAGCATCTTCATCTTCTGAGAGAACAATCCTAGCCCTTCTCCTTGCTTTTCTAGACCTGACTTGCTTCTCCAATTTCTTCACTTTCAAGACCAACTTTGTAAGAGCAGTACTATAAGTCTTCTTTGTTTGTTTTAAGTCTTCTTCCACAACCATAACCCTGTCTGATAATTTGGTTACCAATTCCATCAATTCATCATGTTTTAGTCTGCCCTCATTACTTCCAGGGGTGTGACCTCCTGGGAGAGGTAAATCATGGGGCATGGTGGCAGTCTCCTCTGCCTTATGTGTGGTTTGGAAAGATAGTGGTGTGTTTAGGGTACTGGGTGGTGTATGATTAGATGACAAAGATGGTGAAGATGTTATTCTTGAAGGAGAGGTAGATGGTGCTTCACCTTGAGGCTGAACTAGCATAGTATCAAATAATGGTGTGACTACCTCAGAGTATCCCTTGGATGCTCTTCTCATGTTGTTGAATAGTTTGTTTGTAAGGGTAGGAGTGGAATAGGTTCTGGTATGAGGCAAAAGTAGTCTTTGTTGTTTGTTCAAAAGTATTTGGATGAACCTAGGATACATCAAAAATTTATGTGTGCTATCCAAATTCTTGACCATGGCATCAAAGATAAATCTTGAAAAGTTAAAAATCCTGTTTGTTGCCAGGCATATAATAGCAGTAGCAATGTTACTACTAAATTGATCCCAAGCAGTCTTTTTAGAACTCATACAGTGGAGAATGGTATGGATGAAAAACTTCCACTAAGGGGCAAAATGTCCTTTTAGGAAAGTTAAACTATCAGAAGTTGTTGCATACCCCATGCGAGCCAGCTGCTCAAAAATTTATGCATTAGGAAGAGAACTAAGACCTTCCGAATCTTGGAGTTTGAGATGTCTTCTAATGGAGGCTTCAGTGATAATCTTGTCTCTTCCATCAATGGTAGCAGTGATAGCATGAACCCCATCCTCAGTTGTGCTCAAAGCAGCAGTTTGCCAAAATTGTTCAATGAGAGAGATAAATAGGGTTGGACATTCAGTAAGGGTATAGTAGATGTCACTTGAAGTGAGAAAATTAATGATTTCATGAAATCCCTTACTGTCTTCTAACTTTACTAAGTATTCCACCATATTTTGTTTGTCACAGAACTCCAAATTCGCCATTTGATGAATAAAAAGTTGATTAAGGATCTGGGATTTGGTCGTGAGAGAGAGTGTAAGGTTTTGGTAGAGGTAATTGAAATATGAGAGAGTTTTTAAAGATTGTAATTGGACCGACTAAAAAGATTTGAACTTATCTTGAAGAAATCTTATGATTTTATAGAAAGATCACGAATTCTCCAATTAGTCAAACCCTATAAGCTAGGTAGTTAGCGGAAATATCTCAACGGCTCTTTAATTGATGAAATTCTGTTATGCTACCAACAGTACTAACGGTCACCTAGCAGTACTAAGTTTGGTCTAGCAGTACTAACTTGAAGCCTAACAGTAGTAACTTCGTCTAGCAGTATAAAGATATGCCTGGCAGCACTAACTTAATACTGGCAGTATTAAGTTTATGCCAAGCAGTATTAACTCCAAGCTCATTCCAATGTAGATTCTCACAATCTCTCTTTCTGTTTTTATACTCACAATATCTCTCAATTCTTTTTGCTCACCAATTCACTCTTTCTGTTTTTAAGCACACATCTCTCTTTCTGTTTTTGGCTCACAACATCTCTCTTTTCTTTTATGCTCACCAAAATCTCTCAATTATCAGACAATTTTGTACAAGGTGCCATCAATTCTTTTAGTTTCATACTGTCCTCCCCACTTCCAAGTGTGTTAACTCTTGAGAGAGGTGGGTCATTGGACTTTTAGATGCAGCCTCAAACCTAGTTTGAGCATCTACATCCCCAATGTGGTTTCTTGGCACCTGGGACCACTACCTGACCTAAGAACTTGGCTCATTAAGTGTTGCCATGGATTGGGTCTTAATTTATGTTACCACTGTCCTGTTCTGCTTCTAAGCTAGAAGCAGTAATGGCAGCCCTTTCCATTCTGTCACCCAACTCCTTATGGACAGCCTCATTACCAACCTTTTTCAGGGGGACCACTAGACTGAGGTATCTTGGTGTCCTGACCTCTTTTGATTTGCCTAGGTGTTTGACACATCACACACTTGAGCTTGATATTACATGTCTTATCATCAATTTTTGACTGCATATTGACAACATAATCCTCCCCTCGAATACAATACCAAAACACACATATCTTAGCCTGCAAATGTTAGACCAAAACCAATAAATATTATTTTAAATTAAATATTCACTCACAATACACTAACATGACCCCTCATGTTCATTTTGAACATGAGAGGATCCTAGTCCAATTATACTTAGCAGTATTAACATTTACCTTGGCATTTTTAACTCTGTCTTCAATAATTATACAACAACATGCCTCTATTCATCACAAGCACACTAGAAAAGACTAGATAGACATATGAGAATTCATGAGGATCCATATTTATGCATAACCCATGAATAAAAGTTAAGAACTGTTAAGCCTTAGAGATTGAGTAATCCAATGCTAGCAATTAGAAAGTTAAACCAGCTAGCATCAAAAGCTTTTGTGAGAAGATCTGCAACATTTTGGTCTGTGTAAATCATGATCACTTGTATCAACTTCTTCTCATAATAATCTCTGATGAAGTGGTGCCTTATCTCAATGTGCTTGGTTTTAGAGTGAAACATTGGATTCTTCACAATACAGATTGTACTTTCATTATCAATGTAAATTTTGGTGTTTATGAAATTGAATCCATAGTCTAGCATTTGATTTTGAATCCATAACACCTGTCCACAGCAGTTAGCAGCAACAACATACTCTACTTTAGTTTTTGAGTTGGCCACTATAGTCTGCTTCTTACATTGCCATGAAATCAATCTCTTGCCAAGAAATTGACAACCTCCTGTTGTGGATTTCCTGTCAAGACTAGCTCCAGCATAGTCATTATCAGAAAAAGCTTCCAAGTCAAATGGTGAATCTCTAGGATACCAAAGGCCCAATTTAGGTTGGCCTTTTAAGTATCTAAAGATCTACTTCACAACATTAAGATGTCAAGTCTTCGGAGTAACTTGGAACCTTGCACAAGCACAAACAACAAACATTATGTCTGGTCTAAAAGCTGTTAAGTACATCAATGATCCAATCAATGATCTATATAAGTGTACATCCACATCCTCAGCTTCTTCATCTTTTATCAATGCCTTGTTTGTCTCCATTGGAGTGCTTGTTGTCTTTACTAAGGCAAAATCAAACTTTTTCAAAATCTCAGCCACATATTTATCTTGGCTGATAAAGATTTCATCACTCTTCTGTTGAACCTGAAGTCCTAAAAAGAAAGAAAGTTCTCCCATAGAACTCATTTGGAACTTATCATGCATTAGCTTTTCAAATTCAGTACTCATTTCTTTCTTAGTTGACCCAAAGATGATATCATCAACATAAACCTGTACTAGCAAGATATCAACTTTATGTCTTTTAATGAACAATGTTTTATCAATTTGACCCCTGTAAAAACCATTGTCCAGCAAATAAGTTGACAATGTCTCATACCATGCTCTTGGGGCCTGATGTAGTCCATAGAGAGCCTTTTCTACCTTGTAAACTTTATCTGGAAAGTGTGGATCTTCAAAACCAGGAGGTTGATAGACATACAACTCCTCTTCTATCTTTCCATATAGAAAAGCACTCTTCACATCCATTTGGTAGACTACAAAATCTTTGAAGGAAGCATAAGCCAGAAATAATCTTATGGCTTCAATCCTTGCAACTGGTACAAAGACTTCATCATAATATATACCTTCCTCTTGAGTATGTCCTTGAGCAACCAGTCTAGCTTTGTTCTTCACCACTATGCCTCTTTCATCCTTCTTGTTTCTAAAAATCCATTTAGTACTAATTGCCCACTTGTCTCTTGGTAAATCAACTAAGGTCCAAAATTTTAGTAGTTTAAATTGAAGAAGCTCATCCTGCATTGCTTCTACCAAGCGTGGATCTTTTAAGGCTTAAACTGGTTTCTTGGGTTCCATTTGAGATAAGAAATAGGCAAACAGACAATTTTGAAAATCTTTGTGATTTGTTCTCCTAAGCTTGTGAACTGAAGAAAACAAACCATGTTCTTCTTTTATCTTGGTCATGTGTCTTGTCTGTACATGTGTTTTTAGACTTCCAATCACTTAATCTTCAGGATGATCTTTATGACTTTGATAAACCATATACGAAGATCGTTTAAGCCCAACTAGGATATGTTTTACAAATAACATTAATAAGCACAGCGGAATATAAAGAACAATAATGTTATTTAACAAGGTTTTATTACCATACGTTTTCATCAAGCCCCAATTCTAGATGATCAATTCTAGAACGGTTACAATCTAACAGGGATCAAAGATCCTTGGGGCTACACATAACTTCTAGGCGTCTACTTAGAGAAATCACGCCTAGAACTCACACACACCTTTACTAGTCGACTACATTTTTCTGTGCACACAAAACTATGTGTCTATGATCTCTTTATATAGGGAGAGATCAAGACTTACAAAGGAAGATAAACATTAGACAAGTAAATCTTTTAAATATTTAGAGAATATATTCTGTTATCTTTATATTCTTAAGGAGATCTTCCAGAATCTACATATTCTCTACCACCTTGTAGAATTCTTTAATAATAATTTTAGTCCTTTTGTTTCATTCTTTTATTTATTTTGTCTCATCAAATCTAGAATCCCAACACTGATTGGTTGATTTAAATGTGTTCGCTAAGATATTGCAGCCCGGGTTTCATTTGTTAATCCCTTTTGTTGATAAGATATTTGTACTTATTGGCTTGGGCTATATTGTCGTGCGAGATGCTGATAATCAGAAAATCTGAGGTTATAACGTCTGATAGGTGAACATGCCTAAATTTAATAAGTTTTGCTATATTGGTTATGTGGGGTTACAAGTGTCATCTGACAGTATAATGCTTTGATTTTTTTATTAACTGGATTCTAAAAAAACACTTACGATATCTCAAACGTATCAAAACTAAAAAAAGTTCTTTTAAAGTTAACCGATTTTGCTATCAACTCATACCTGTATCTTCAGGTTATGCTGATTATATATACAAATTATGGGTCATCTTTGCTTGCACTTATTTCACCTGCTATCCCTGGAAATAGAAGCAAAATGCGGGCAATCTATCTGGGAAGGTTTGTGGACTGATAAGCATACTTATGGCAACCTATAAATTGGGCACCTGTTAGTAATATCCGCGATTTGCACATGTTAAACTCAAGTCGAACGCAATGGGGACCGGCAGAATCTGAATGCTGATAATGCTTATCATATCGGAGCATTTCTAGATGTTCTCATCCACTTATTAGATTGCTTTTTTTTTCTTCTTATGCTTATGTAGTTGCTAAAATATAGGATGCAACAATGTTTGGATTTGCTGAAATGAATATGAGGGAATATTCGATTAGTTATTCAAGTGCTTATCTGCTTATTTAGTTTTTTCTAGAGGGTGTTTAAGATGGATTATTTTTTAAAATTAGAAATAAGCATTTAAGAAAATAGTATTTCGAATTGCTTATTTTGTACAAAGAAGCCACAAGACTGATAAGCGTTAAAAAAGAGTATTAAGAACATGCTTATTGGAAATGACTTATACCTTATAAGATCAGGTAGTTTGGATTATCCAAACACTTAAACCTGCTGATCTGCTAATAATAAGCAATCCCGAACAGCCTCTTAAGCTGATAAATAGTCTTAAACATACGGTTAAAACACTTTATTTGCTTATCTTACTGTAAAAAGTAAGCACTTTGATACTTACTGATGCATTTGTTATAAAAGTTCCAAGTTCCTCACCAACATAAATGACGTTTCCCACAAGAAGATGTTCAAATTGGCAGAACTAATGAGTCAAATCTCGAGCCAATACGTGGTATATAATTTCTTTTCTTTATACATTATATATAGATGACAGAGAACGAGTTTGGGAATTTTAAATACAATCGCGTAAAAGTTATAGAAGATACTCTCTAAATCATTAAAACGTGATCGAGTTTAGGTACTCTCAGAACCAGATTATGTTCCATGCCAATCTGCTAATCTGCTATAACTTTCACGTGATCGTAATTAAAGTTCCACGCCAAACACGTGATCTTATTTAAAAGAAGCTTAATTAAGGTAAAAGAGTGCTTATTATAAGCATGTTATATGCCTCTCCTCAAAAGCAAAAGGTGTTTAAGAAGCAAATGTTTTAGCTTTCTTATTTGATTCTATGCTCAACCTTTGAGTGTTTGGATGAAATTGCTCATCTTCTTAGTTTAGAATAATTAACCACTTAGAATAATAAGAAGCAAAGTGTTTGGACGAAAACATTAAAACCAGTTTGTAATAAGCATTCCCAAACAGCCTCATTGCAGGAAAAGCCGATTTCTTACTAGAAGAAAGAGGGAGCCGCCTGTACTGGGAAATGGAGTATGCTTTGGTAAGCAAGAAACAACCATTGTTTATCGCTTTTGTTGGTTTCATTTGATAAATAGTTTTTTTCGTGTTTGCAGAATGTTTTTCTGGGATTGTACTTAGTTGGGGTGTCATATCTTGAATCATAATACCAACGCCATTGTTGACATGCATGACTGATACGGAGACATGAGGCTGACAACATGTCTTACGAGGTAAATGTCAAGTCTCACTTTTTATTTGGTTTCTCTTTTGAGGGTTTATCTGTTTTCTGGCATATTTTGTAAACTGTCATATCATGAACTATTAGCACCGGAAGAATGCATAGGAGACATCAAAATTGTGCTAACTGAAGACGTCATATTGAAGTCAACGAAACAAAGAAAGCACATGCTTATCATGGGTATATCGACCCAAATTCTAGAGGCATGATGTATATGTCGGGTGAGATTCATCTACTCCTGTTATGTTTTAAGATGTTAAACTTATGTTAATGAGGTTTGTTTATTTACGCCATAATCTATTTAGTTTCAGCTTTGGAACTGTAGTGGATGGTAACTGATAGATAACAGTTTATCAATTGTAAAAACATGTTGTTGATTTCTCTTATTGCCTTATTTGCACCGGCTTAAGGAGGTTCAGCCAATGTTCATGTACTTTAACTGTCGTGCAGGGGTGATTCTGGCTGGAAAAGTCGCTGGAGAAGCTGGTGGTGAAGTGGGTTTGGCAGGAAATGGTGGGGTGAGTAGAGAAGGAGGGGTGCATGTGGCGGTCATATGTGGTTTGGCGAGATGTTATAAGAACGATATAGATAAGGCGTGGGAGGCGGTGAAGTATGCAAAGTATCCGAGGATACATACATTTATAGCTACAAGTGAGATATGTATGGTGGCATTGATTCCTCAAAAGGTATATATAAATAATATATAGTAATAATATACTACTTATATTAACCAACCAAATCAAGTTTCCCTTGAAAAGGTTCAAAGAAAGAAAATCAATGAAATCCGAGTAGTATATGATATTCCCGAGTCGTTTATCCCCAACGAGGAATGCAATGGTAAGTCGAGAGTCGGTTTGATATTTGATGTTTGAATGACAAAGATTTTGATTGGTTTTCTAAATCTATGGGAAAATTAATGCAATCTATACTAAAAACAATTAAGGCACACAAATTTAAACTAAAAACGAGAGATCAAGACTTACAAAGAAGGATAAACATTAGACAAGTAAATCTTTTAAACATTAAAGAATATCTTCTGTTATCTTTATCTTCTTAAGGAGATCTTCCAGAATCTACATAATTCTCCACCAGCTTGTAGAATTCTTTAATAACAATTTTAGTCCTTTTGTTTCATTCTTTTATTTATTTTGTCTCATCAAATTTAGAATCCTAACAGAAGCTTTTCTTGATGTTGATTTTTCTACGGATATTGAAGGACGGTTGTCATGAATCGGAGGGAGACATTATTTATCTTGAGAGTTTGCTTAATCAGACAATATCCTTATCCCCTCCCGAGGAGTATTTTAGAAACGAAACCCGAAATAGTTAAGTGATAATGATAATTTGAAGATAAATTGTCCAAGTTTTCGACCCCCGAAGAAAATTCATTATTAAAATTCTTCTCCTACATATGTGAGCTTGACCTTTGATGATCGCCATTATCTTTCCTTCACATATGTTATCAGAATTTTTCTTCCTTATTTCACCTATCCGATGGATTCTTTTCTTCCTCTCTCCTCCGGGAGTGAGGATATCATTTTTGACCCCGGCATCTCCGCTTTTCATTTTTCTTCTCTAAAGCCGGTGGCATATAAATGTCCAATGGAAGTTTGCTCTTCCACGTGTTTTATCCCTAATATCACGATGATATGGGGAGAGTCAAGCTAGAGACTCGTACAAAAACAAGCGCTTCATGGGCGGCAACCCATGCTTATCCTTAGTAGTAGTATATTAATATTTATTAATAAGTGTGATGTGAGAAGGCTCGCCTCTTCCTTTCTTGTGTTTCATGTTTTGTGTTTTATGTCCAGGATTGTCTCGGATTTTGAAGACTCTCGTGTTCGTGGTTTTGTCCATCGTCCACTCGATCTTCAATCCTTTACATGCTTATATATGGGAATCCGATATCGTAGATCTTATTGATTAACGTTTATCTATTAGCATAATTAATAAACGGCTTTAGATTTGCGTATAACCCCTTAATATTATGAATTATCCTGAAAATTATAATGGGGGTGACAGTCTCAGGAGTCACATGAGAGGACAAATGTGTAGTTTCTAAGTATGGTGGAATCTTTCGATTAATCGATCTTACTGCAATCGTATATCTTTTACGTAACCCCGTTTTTCCACCAAAAATATGTGAAAAATATGCCAAAATTAAAAAGAGAATAATTGTTTTGACACGTATTTTTTGTCTTTTAAAGGAAATAAATTTGACTTGATCGAGCATAGTTTGCCTCTAGCTTGCCCCTTAACTTGATATAAATTTACGCTTTGGCCTAGTCTTCTATACAAGAAAAGCAATTAAAATGTGAAATTCTATCTTGAAAAAGCGCAAGATTTAGCTAGTTTCCATGGATAGACTTTAAATATGCTTAAAGCTTGTTTATTAGACTAAGCATTCGCGATCTTTTATTAAAGATATTAAATTTGCGTGAAGAACGAGAAATATAGAGTCTTATATAAGTTAGATGCTAAACATAGAGTAGTTGAACTCTTAGCTCATGAGAGGTTAATTGTGGCTTATTGCTCCCCACAGCTTATTAACTTATATAATTGTTTAAATAAAGTACTTTAGGTTTTCTGTGATCTTAGTTTAGATCACTTCGGTAGAGATCCTTCTGGTGAAAGTAAGGACACATCGAGGTTTTGTACAGTGTTGTGGGGAAAAGCTACCAGATATTCCTGACGCCCTACCAGGGTAGACTAGGAAGTTAAAAAGACCACATGACTTAAATTTGGGTAAGAATAATAAGTATGGTAATAAACCGAAGCCGAAATTAAAGACCACTACCTCTTGCCGGCTCACACGATGTGGTATCCGTTTAAAGGTGAGGAAGTATTTTTTATATAATAATAAAAACTGTGGGCTAATAATAAGATTACCGCCTCTTGCCGGCTCACAAACCGATGAGGCAGTCTTCTAAATAAGGCACATAGTAATAGATCCTGACTGATAAGAAGTTTGTGCCTCTGTTCGGCTCACCAAAACCGATGTTGCAGCCTTCAAAAAGATCGAGGATCATCGAGGTCGAAATAAGACTCCTGGACCATGGTCGGCTCGCATACCGATGTGGCAGTTGTTTAAAGGACCGAAGTTAATAATGTTGCAATAATAATAATAAAGCCAAATTCGACTCTAGGGTTATCTAAAAAGGAAAGAACCCCCTAAAATCGAGTGATAATAATACCTTAATGGTGACCTAATTCTCACCATATCGTCTCTTTAGATAGGAATTTAAACTAATTGTTGGTACTAAACCGGGTTTACTTTATATAAATAAACATTAACTTATTTGTCACAAATAATAATAATAATAAAATCTTTAGAGGATTTAGGAATAAGGGAGCAGAAAGTAGTTATGCATCCACAATTAGCAATTACGAGTAGTGTTAGCATCTTAACTTGTATTTAATAATGATTTCGTTTTTAAGCTTGGTTTGGGGCGGGTGAAAAATCAAGGACGATGAATTTATCTTTTTAGTGTTTCTTGTTCCGTTAAGTTATAATATGTATGCATAAAAATGGTAAAACGGGGGGCTTTTCAAAACTAGTGATTTATTAATCCCCTTAGATGAACACTTAGCTACTTTTTAAGGTAAGTAGTCTAAGGGGGTTGAAATTGTTGATTTTCTAAGTTTGTATTTAGGACATTGCGTGAGGACTCGGCAATAGCTTAGTATAGGGGATTTTGGTATGTGCTTAAATACACATACCTTTTGCCTAATAAAACGAGCTAAAAATTAATGTAATTTCTAGCTTATTTCTGCTTAAAGTCTTTAATTAATGTAATTTTTCATTTTAAGCTTGTAATCTTTTCAAGTCATTAATAAAAATTTTAGTGTTCATTTAAATTCGTATTTAATTTATGTTTTTTTTACTTTATGCAATTATGGTTTAAATCAATCCAATAAGCGCAATAAGCTCTTAATTACTTAATAAGTTATCATTCATTCAATCAAGCTTGCTTTAAGCTTAATTGGATAAGCAGTTTCATTAAAACCATACAAATTGCTTGAATAAGCCATTTGGATGATAAGCCAGAGAAGGAAGGGCTTATTCTTAGCTTATACTTTAAGCTAGCATTGTAGATTAGCTCATTTGAGCATTTGTGTCCTTGTTTAAGCAGAGGACAAAGGTATGTTTTACTTTTACTCACTTTATCTTAATTTTTATTTAGCTTATTTTACTACTGTTTGTTTGCTTTTCTGTTGATCACTTTGCTTATTTTTGTGCTTATTATTGCTTATTGGTGCTTAATCTGTCCTTTTATAGCTCAATAAGTTTAGTTCATAGCTTATAATAAACTAGTTTTGGTTTCCATAGAAACTGTCCTTTAAAATAGTCCAAATAGCTTATTAAGTTTAGCTTATTAAAAGTGCTTATTTGTCCAAGGTTTTTACTAGTTTTACATTAATTTGCTTAATTCATCGTCTGTTTTCAAGATCTGTCTTAGCTTTTAAATAGGAATTTAAAGAGTTAAAGGAGTGTTTGGGATAAGGTTCCAAAATGGGTCAAATTGTGTTCAAGCTGTCTTTTTGCACTCAAATCAGTTTTAGCAAGTTTTAAATAAGTCTATAAGTCAGTTTTAATAAGTTGTTATTGTTTAAATCTCAAATTTTAGGTTCAAGTTATCAACGGTTTGATTTTGTGGAATTTTTATTTCATAATTCAGTTTAAATGCTCAGATCTTTATTAGTAGCATTTAGGTGTTGTTTTCATGCTAGTTATTGTTTCAAAATGCAGTAGAATGTAGTTAGACAAAGTATGAATTTGTCCATTTTGGTTAAGTAAAAACCTGTCAAGTCTTTGTCTTATTTTCTAAGTTTAAATGTCAGTTTTCAATTGCAATTTTGAGGTACATTTAGTTGGTTTTAAGGTATGTTTTTTATAGTTCAAGTTCATTAGGATATACGCTAAA
>BQNB010043819.1:0-43863 GCA_026074375.1 Tanacetum coccineum | reverse complement strand
ATAATCATTATATAAAATATCATTTCTGAATTTATAAAAAGTATTTTAAATTTTTGTAATTTTTTTTTAAATGAAATTTAGAGTCGACATTGTCGACCCTAAAATCTTTTATAAATTGTTTTATATATTTATATATAATTTTAAATGCATTTTATATATTAAAAAGGTAAAAACTCATGTAAAAAATTTAGGGTCGACATGTCTATGCAGTTTTGGGTCGACATTGTCGACCCTAAGTTTTTTCAAATAAACCCTTTATTCAAAACATCAGGGTCGACATTGTCGACCTTAAATTAAAAAAAAAATATTTTACATTCTTATATATAATTTTAAATGCATTTTATATATTAAAAAAGCATAAAGTGAATGAAAAATATTAGGGTCCACAATGTCGACCATAAATTTCGACCCAAAAGATTTTTGTTGACTAACCAGAAAAGTTGAATAAATGTGATCCCCGTGACGAAAATAGGGTCGACATTGTCGACCCTAATTTTTTCTCGACTCAAAACTACAATTTTGTTGTAGTGTATAGGATCAAATTTGAAAACACCCTTAACCACATGGACCAACTAAGTAACTATAATCAAATATATAAAAGTAAATTACGCCGTTGGTCCCCAAACTTAAGCCAGTCCTTTTATCGACGAAATTGCACCAGCAATCCCCAACATCTTTATTTTTGCTTCGCTGGGGTCTAAATTCTTTGTGGTGGTGGAGGAGAGGTTGAAGAAGAGGAGTGTTTGAATTAGATTTTTTTTCTTCTTTTAGATTTGATAATTGGAAATGTCAGGACCAACAATGTTATAGGGTGTTTGGCTAAAATGGTAAATTACGAATATACTTGTCATGCTTTAGTCACGTGTGTAGACTAACAGGGAAAACTAACAAGCGTTAGGTATTTGGACCCCAATGAAACAAAATATGGATATTGAGTACTACTGGTGCAATTTCAATGAAAAAGGGACTAAACCTAAGAATTGGCTTGTGTTTGGGGACCAACAGTGCAATTTACTCAATACAAAATTATAAAGAATGCAGGTTTGTTAGGGTTTTTGAGATACCTGAAATCCGACGATCTTCAATGGCTGGCCAGTGCATGACATTAAAGTATTGTGTTTCGATTCCATCAGTCTCCTTGTTCCCACGTTCTAATAATCAGATGAACTTTAAGGTACTCATTCCTTCCTCCTTTGTTTTTTTTATAAAACTTTTTTGAAATCTTATCATTAAGGTTAATGTTTAATATATATATTCAGCCATCAAGGTTGTCATCGTTTCCGTTATCCGGCCTCAATCACAATGCCAGCAGCAGGGTGCTTCTTATGACCCGGGTTAGTATCATGATATTTTTTATATTAATTTAGTGTTTATATATATATGTTCCTGATCACAAATAAGAATAATAATAGATACTTATATAAATATATTGTCTACTCCTCTTTAGGTTACGTTTTGGAGATCACTTTTAGAAAAATTGTAGGATAGCATTAAATCCACTGTTTTCGTAAGATAAAATATGATTTTGAGTGAGGATAGTAATATAAATTGTACTAATCTGGAACATTATAGAAATTTGGGGTGTTTTTTTCTGTAATTGTCTCATACCACTGGATTCTTATTGATACTTTGTGGAATAATACTTTCTGCATCTGATTCTGTTTCTCTATTTGGATGTTTATTTAGCGAAGTGTTACGCCTGTCAGCTTCCAATGTCGTTGCACAAAAGGTATTGCGTTTCTTTTAATTCATTTTCTCAATCATACAAACATATACTAGACGATTTATCTTCTTCTGTTTGCAGGTGGTGATTTAGGAGTATGGAAATACTTTGTTCCTAAGTCGAAGTTTCAGTGGTTTGTTTGGATGTTACTTTTCTCTGGACCAATTAAGGATGCCTTGTATGCCATTTCAAAGTGGGTGGCATTCGGATTTGTTTCGTTACTTCATTATCTCAAGTCACTTAAGAAAGAACCAATGAATGTAAATTTTGATAGATTAATAGGTGTTGATGATATCATACTTGAATTTCAAGATGTAAGTTTAGTCTCATGTTTTGCATATTACGTACTTGTTTATGGCCATATCTATATCATCTTTCGTAACTGATTAATTTTGCATTTGAACTTTGCAGATTATATCAATACTACATGGAAAGAACGGATACAAAAAGTTTAGGGCAAAGTTACCAAACGGGGTTTTGCTTTATGGTCCTCCGGGGACTGGAAAAGGTACATTGGTTCACGCTATAGCGTGGGAATCTAAATTACCGTTTTTCCCCGTTTATGCTGATGATATTCTAAAAGGATATGTTAGAGTTAAAAACCTTTTTAATGAGGCCAGAAGATGTTCACCGTGCATCGTCTATATCAGACGTATAAATGCTATTGCACAACAGGGAAATTGTGAATCTTACTCAGCTTTACTCCAGGTAAACCATATAATTCGAATTAAGTGGTCAAACAAGTAATTATCTGTTTGTCAAAGATGATCGTATGATAACTATCTGAAGTGGATAGGAGATTCAGCCCATTGGTGTTGCATTTTTTTTGTTTTTCCTTAAAATGATACCTTAAGATATTCAATCACAAAATCTATAGTATATTGATGTGCAATTTATTCGTATCTATTTCTTTTCTGTGATGTTATAGCTTCACACCGAGATGGAGAAGTGCAATAAGGATGGGAAAATGGTGATGGTTATAGCTTCTACTACTAGTCCTGAGACACTTGATCCAACTTTGATGAGTTCTGGTCGGTTCTACAAGACAGTTCATGTGGCTAAACCAGACAAAGATTGTAGGCGAAAGATGGTCCATTTCCATTTGAAAGATTACATCATGAAGGAAGATAAAGAAGAAATTTGCAACCTTGTTGCTTCAAAAACCTCGGGTTTGAGCTGGGCTAATATTGCAAACGTAATAGCTGATTCTAGAGCATCCGCTATCAAGAGAGGTTTGTTATAAATTTAACAAAACTAGCTTTCTTTTGCATATTGATTGATACATCCTATTAATGTCTCTGATATATTTTGTTCTAGGAGGTGATCATGTGACAATGGATGATGTCCTTCATGCTATTAAAAATCTCGATCACTATATCAGCCTGATGAAGAGGATAAACAAGAACTCATGTGACTCGTAGTTGGATCACATAACAGGTCTTGCAATTTCATTTGGCTCATTCAACCATGGCATATGCATAGAACCAGATTTCTTCTATTGTCTCGCTAGCGAGGCCATTCAATTAAATTAGTTTGTTGAAACTGTCAAAAATATTCACATGCCTAGAGAAATGGTATTTTGCATCTTTATACTTTATATATTTCTTGGAGCCTTACTTCCTCAGTCTCACACTCCCAAACCCAATTCCAACAGCGGAGTGAACTGGCCTACAAATCAGATTGAAATCACTGCTGTAGGCCCACTACATACCAAGAATGCTAGCCCATGTAACTAGGGGTGTTATCGGGTCGGGTTGTCGGGTTTATCGGGTCGGGTTGAGTAGAGTTTTGAGATTTTAAAAAGTGACCCGCAACCCGACCCTATAACAAATCGGGTTATCGGGTTCGGGTGTTTATCGGGTCGGGTGATTCGGGTTACGTCGGGTCGGGTGATTCGGGTTAAGTCGGGTCGGATGATTCGGGTTATCGGTTATAAGATAAAACACAACAGTGTTACGTTTATGTTTACTGTATTAATGCTTACTTTTTTACATCTAACTCTTAAAACATATGCCATGCGTTAAAAACATATCTTGTAGTTGAGTGTTGTAAGACATAGCATATGAACGAAACAAAGAATTTGATACTTGGGAATGGTTATCATGATTAATATGGTAAGCAAGAATCAAGTAAGAAACTTTATGAAGAGATATTTTGATTAATATAGTAAACAAGAATCAAGATAGACAAACAGTTTGTATATGTCAATATGCTATCTCACAGTTAAAGTGGCACATATATTTCTTTCTTTCTTTTAAGTTTCATACATAATTCTTGTTTTAAACAACCATATAGATGTATATGTTTTAAGTTTTATACTTGATTTTTGCTTACTGTAGTAATCAAAATAACAAATTAGGTGTATCGAACTGTTTGTTTAGTTCATGATTAATTTCTTATTAGTTAAAAAAAATTGCTATGGTATTAGGCTTTTAAAAGTATTTTTTTTAAAAGAATATTGATTTTTGGGTCTTATCGGGTTGACCTGAGAACCCGGCAAAAAAATTTCAACCCTAACCCGACCCGATAATAGTATCGGGTTATCGATTCGGGTCAAAATCAACCGACAAGATTTTTTTAACCCGACCCGATAAGCCTTATCGGGTTCGAGTTTGGGTTCGGTTCGCGTCAACCCGACCCTACTGACACCCCTACCGCCAGACTAGATGCCCTTTGGTTACTCGATGAAAACTTGATTAGTTTGCAACCCTAGTCACCACTGCCAAATTATAAAAGATGACCCCGGTATACAAACGTTAGCAGCTTTTTGTATCTATACAGTTCCACATTCATCTTGCAAACTGCAAAGGATCCCTTTTCTATTTTTTATTAATTGTAGTTAATCCTGAACGCGAACCCTTTGCCGCCAGCAACAAGTAAGAAAGAAGAACACCAACCCATCAATCCATAATTCAACATAGCAATTCAAAACATTCAAGAAAAGGCAGCATCCATATGACATGGTTATTACAAGAAAAATATAAACCAAAGGAACAAGGCGTCTATGTTTCCAATGAGCCGGAAGAAACATATTGCAGGTAACAAGAAAAATCAGAGTCTCGGCGATCTAGACCTTAGCATGAATAGTAAGTCCAGGGTACTAGATACGCATCCGCAGAGACCGAGCCAGGAATCAATGTTAAGGGGGGCCTAATTTTTTCGATAGTAACATACAAATTTTGATTTAGAAGCTAAATTAAAATTTAAAACGTTCGAGATACGGTTTTACTGATATTTTATCGGCAATAACACACATTTACTTCATTAGTTGAGAAAACGAATAAAAACGGAAAATTTTGGCGTGAATGGTAGCGAAAATAGTTCAATGAGAATACGGATAAATGTAATGGTTTCTTTTACGAAATAGGTTAAGACATACCAATATATTATTAACTATAACTAAATTGATAATTATTAAGTGAATGGGTAAAAACATAACTTTCTAATAAAATACATACCAACTACTATAATACTATCATTTTCTTCCTAACAAAAGGACTACGACTGTAGTAGTACTGTATTTCTTTTTGATTTTCACGTCATCTTCTTAGTAAGAAAACATAGATCTCAAACCTCCATTAAACAAAAATCTCAGTTTCTATGTTTTCTTTTCTACTCGTACTATGATTATTGAGCTTCTTGTCTTTCTTATACATACCTTTTACAAGGCTTTGATCTATAAGGTTGCATCTGGGAACCACCTTCTCATAGGTACGTCCGCCACAGTATATATGCATGAGCGGTCGATGAAACAAACTTTAAATTTTTTTATTAATAAAACACAACAGTGTTACGTTTATGTTTACTGTATTAATGCTTACTTTTTTACATCTAACTCTTAAAACATATGCCATGCGTTAAAAACATATCTTGTAGTTGAGTGTTGTAAGACATAGCATATGAACGAAACAAAGAATTTGATACTTGGGAATGGTTATCATGATTAATATGGTAAGCAAGAATCAAGTAAGAAACTTTATGAAGAGATATTTTAATTAATATAGTAAACAAGAATCAAGATAGACAAACAGTTTGTATATGTCAATACGCTATCTCACAGTTAAAGTGGCACATATATTTCTTTCTTTCTTTTAAGTTTCATACATAATTCTTGTTTTAAACAACCATATAGATGTATATGTTTTAAGTTTTATACTTGATTTTTGCTTACTGTAGTAATCAAAATAACAAATTAGGTGTATCGAACTGTTTGTTTAGTTCATGATTAATTTCTTACTAGTATTAGTTAAAAAAAATTGCTATGGTATTAGGCTTTTAAAAGTATTTTTTTTAAAAGAGTATTGATTTTTGGGTCTTATCGGGTTGACCTGAGAACCCGACAAAAAATATTTTCATCCCTAACCGACCGATAATAGTATCGGGTTATCTTTCGGGTCAAATCAACCGACAAGATTTTTTTAAACCGACCGATAAGGCCTTATCGGGTTCGGAGTTTGGGTTCGGTTTCGCGTCAACCGAACATACTGACACCCTACGCCAGACTAGATGCCACTTTGGTTACTCGATGAAAAACTTGATTTGTTTGCAACCCTAGTCACCACTGCCAAATTATAAAAGATGACCCCGGTATACAAACATTAGCAGCTTTTTGTATCTATACAGTTCCACATTCATCTTGCAAACTGCAAAGGATCCCTTTTCTATTTTTTATTAATTGTAGTTAATCCTGAATGCGAACCCTTTGCCGCCAGCAACAAGTAAGAAAGAAGAACACCAACCCATCAATCCATAATTCAACATAGCAATTCAAAACATTCAAGAAAAGGCAGCATCCATATGACATGGTTATTACAAGAAAAATATAAACCAAAGGAACAAGGCGTCTATGTTTCCAATGAGCCAGAAGAAACATATCGCAGGTAACAAGAAAAATCAGAGTCTCGGCGATCTAGACCTTAGCATGAATAGTAAGTCCAGGGTACTAGATACGCATCCGCAGAGACGGAGCCAGGAATCAATGTTAAGGGGGGCCTAATTTTTTCGATAGCAACATACAAAATTTGATTTAGAAGCTAAATTAAAATTTAAAACGTTCGAGATACGGTTTTACTGATATTTTATCGGCAATAACACACATTTACTTCATTAGTTGAGAAAACGAATAAAAACGGAAAATTTTTGCGTGAATGGTAGCGAAAATAGTTCAATCAGAATACGGACAAATGTAATGGTTTCTT
Source organism: Tanacetum coccineum (assembly GCA_026074375.1). Lineage (NCBI taxonomy): Eukaryota > Viridiplantae > Streptophyta > Magnoliopsida > Asterales > Asteraceae > Tanacetum > Tanacetum coccineum. The sequence continues at coordinate 36,942 of BQNB010043819.1, read as the reverse complement.
TTACGAAATAGGTTAAGACATACTAATATATTACTCCCTCCGTCCCATATTAAGTGTCCATTTTTGACTTTTTGAATTCTTTTTAATAAACTTTGACCGTAAATATTTTTCGTTATGTTTATTTTATGACTTAATGAAAAATTATTCCATTGAAACTATTCATTCGAAAACTCTATCCATTCAATATATTTTGCATTGAGTATCATTTAACATAAAAGATATAATTAAAGTCAAAGTTGAAGAAAAAAGACTTTAAAAAGTCAAAAATGGACACTTAATATGGAACGGAGGGAGTATTAACTATAACTAAATTGATAATTATTAAGTGAATGGGTAAAAACATAACTTTCTAATAAAAGTACATACCAACTACTATAATACTATCATTTTCTTCCTAACAAAAGAACTACGACTGTAGTAGTACTGTATTTCTTTTTGATTTTCACGTCATCTTCTTAGTAAGAAAACATAGATCTCAAACCTCCATTAAACAAAAATCTCAGTTTCTATGTTTTCTTTTCTACTCGTACTATGATTATTGAGCTTCTTGTCTTTCTTATACATACCTTTTACAAGGCTTTGATCTATAATAGGGCTGAGTATCGGGTCAAAACCGACCGACCCGAAAACGATTTCAAACGAAATCCGAACATTGTCGGATTTCAGGACCGAAACCGATCCGATTACAACTCGGTCGGTTTCGGGTTATTTGGTCGGCTAGAAAAATTTCTTTTTAAAAAATTATTTATTAAATATTATCGGCTCTGGTTTCGGTATTGGGGCTGTAGCCCGATGCATCACTTCAATCAGCACACCAAAATAGCAATCCAACACAACTTATTGGGTGTACATATTCTAATACAGATTACAAATTCATATGAGATCGGCCTTAGGAATCTAAGTTTAACAGCACCCAAGTACATGTGAGCGAACTTGTCAATAGTCAGTGTTATTGTCCTCAATGAGAGATCGAATAATTAGATAAGTTTTACAACTGACACTTAATGCCAGCACCAGGTTATGCCTCCAACATTCGCCCACGACCCTACCAGTACAAATTTCGACAACGCAAAGTAATATGACCACACTTGTTTTCTCACTCTCCCTTGATACATACTTACGCTGCTCTCTTCCTTCTGACCGTGTTTCCTTTTTGTTTGTCTAAACCCTCTTGAATTTCTAGAAAAACATAAAAAAGTAACAAACGAATTACAAATCTATAATGACAATAAAAACTTATGTCGTTGAGTTATCGAGTTTACCATTTAGACATGCTTGTCGTCTTTCATCAAATTTCCATACGTATACATAGTGATATTTCTTACTTGAAGTACGAATCCAATCTTGCTAGTGCTCACACCAAAGCCTTACAACTTGTTTGGGCTAAAAGATTTCCTATGGGTCCCAAAAGCGACAGCTCGGGCGCTAAAGGCGATTCGAAAGCAAAATGTGGATACTTGGATGACAAGATATCTCTAAACAAAAAAAACTCCAACTATTTTAAATGTTTACTCGGAAGCAACTATAAACTTCCAACTATAAATCCAAATATAATTATATTAAATGACGGCAGCAAATAAAAATGACATAGCAAAGCCAAATAGCAAACAAATTTAATGAGGCAGTAGAACTATACAATCTATATATGCTTTCTATGTTTTTTTTTCCTAAAAAAACCTATAAACTAAAAATTAATGGGTATGGACTAGTAGCAAAATGGTTGTGACCAAGTAGCAAAAATAAAAACAGCTAGCTGCATTGTGACATAGCAGCAAAAAAATAACAGTGCTGGATTTTTGTGACAGATTCAAAAAAAAACAGCCTATATATTATAAAAAATATATGCATACCTTTCTCCATATTGATTCGATTGGAAATAGTGGACTATTTAGCTTCCAAAAAGTATGTATATCAAAGTCTTCTTATCCTCTGCTCTAAGCTGTTCTTAAAGATATTTTTTAAATGTCTTCACCCACCGCCTCGATTTATTCAAGTTTTATCATTAATTGAATTTAAAGAAGGCATTGCCTACGAGACTTTTTGAGCTTCCATTTTACTAGTCATTGGTCTCGGTAAGTCACTTGAGGTGGTTGTGCCATATTTTTTTGTTGTACATGGCAAACAATTAATCCCATATCTTTTCACACCACTTTTTTCAACAATTTGTACCATATAATTATCGGGTGTTAAATATTGAAATGGGCGTCTATTGACTATTTCCTCATCTTGATCATTGGCATACAACATTTCTATTCAAATGCTTAAAAAACCATACTTATCTATTCGACTTCATGTGGGATCTAAATAACGGCACAAAAGTCATTAATGGTTGATTTTTTTTGTAAATTCACCCAATAGTTGTATTACTTTTTTCTCATGTCTCCAATATGTTCTTATAAAGATGCATTTGCTTGCCACTCACGAGATGCTTATCATATCAAGTACCTTCAAACAAATATGAGCAAGGGACTTGATACGTTCTAGAAACAAGTCGGTTATTTCCTTAAATTTCTCTAAAATTGAACTACCTCTTCTTCAACCTCAAATCAGCCGTATAGGTGTTTCTCTAACAGGTCTCGAGCAAAACAAGAGTTGTTACAAGCAATAATCCAAAAAAAGACTTCTTTTAAATCATAATTCGCGGTTTTCAATCATATATGTGATGGAATTCCTATGGTGTAGGGCATGCGAGACACCAAAAACTACTTCTGAATCAGGTAGCTTTTTCATCACTTTCTTTATAGTTAGTAACTCTTTGGTGAATGTTTTCTGTATTTCAAGGCAAGGCTTATGGTATCTACTTCATTTTTGTAAGTTGTTAAAACCATTATTTGACTGATTGGTTTAAAATTAGGAGCCATCATTTATGATGAAAATGCTTAACCATTATCATTACTTGGTTGGTAAATTCTCCACCTAAGTCTTCGAGTGGCTTTGTCATTTGAAGCTAATGTTATCAACCGTAAGGTCATAAAATTTTTAGAAACTCCCCATGCGGTCTACTAATTCAAAAGTGCCCCTACCAATATCTATCCCTCTATGGCTATGAATTGGTCGAAAATTGATTATTCTTTTGTGCATTACCCAATCATCATCTATAAAGTGGGCGGTTAAAACCATAAAGTTCATCCTTTTACAACTAGAAGTCCACGTATCGGTGGTTAAATGGACCGTGGTGGAATCCCTGCTTCAGAATACTAATAGGCTCTTCCAATCTTCTCTAGATAAAACTTTAGAAAATCTCCTAAAATTTTAAAGCGGTTTGGAGAGGCAAATTAAATCTAGGTTGCATGTCGAAGGAAGAACTTATGACGCCGGGTGTTTACAAACTTAAAAGGATGACGCGGCAAGACATTTAACCTAATCAAGATTCTTTAATCACTTTTTAATTACTTCATGTTTTTAAAGTCCATACTAGTGCCACCATACATTCTTTCTCCTCACCTAATCGATTTCTTAATGCTAGCTTTTTTGTTTCTTAAGTTCTCAACACGGGGTTAGATTCACATTAGGGTTATGATTGTTCAGTTCTGTCCGTTCGGTATACCTGTCTTTGGGAGTCGGCTTTGAAAAACGCTGGACACCATTTGCAGTATGCATCTTAATAAGTACCCATCTTCATCATTTTCAAACTTTTGATCAATGTATTCCAACATTCGGCTTTCGGTTTCCTTGTTGGGGCTTTTCTTTTGCGTTTCTTATCTTCATTCAAGGTCTCACGTCTATGGTCTCATTTACACTATATTTGCACTAGCAGAATTATATTATTGCCAATAGTGCAAGTTTCAAAATAACGTACAAAGGTGAACTTAATTACTTAAATTTATAAGACCAACTGCCCAAAAGTCTCAAACTAACTAACGACGCAAGAATCATTAAGGTATAAGCCTTAAATTTTCACAAACTTATATGTTTATTCTTTAAACTATTTAGCAACAGCTACATTTTCAAACATTAGCAACTTAGCAGCAACATCATTTTCAACAAAGCCATAAACCAAAAAATTATATGAAACTCGATTATAAACAAAATTAAAAAAAACTTATTTCATTGTCATGTTTTGTTGAGATGAGAAGGAATCAAATGTAGGAATTGAAGATGAGATTGATTCATATGGGGGGATTGTTTTTTGTTGAGCGTGTTTTGTTGATCCATTGAAGATGTTAAGATTGATTTTTGAGGGTTGTGTGGTGTTAGAGTCGGGGTGTGTGTGCTGTGTTTTGATGTTTTGTTGTGTGTACTCGGCTTGGAATAAGTATGTTACATCTTTAGATAATACGGTAAGTCGGTTATGTATTTAGTCGGGTTAAATCGGGTTTTTGGTCCCGATCCGACGATCCGTAATAACAAGATTTTCACTACCGAAAAACCCGACACGATTCATCTGGACGAATCTGGTTTTTTTGCATTGATAATAGAATGCTTATCGGGTCGGTCCGTGGGGGGGGGGGCTTAATCGGGTTAAATTTAAACACAATAAATCGGTCAGGTTTTTGCTCCGCCGCTCTAAACTTATAAGGGTTGCATTTCTAGGGATTCACCTTCTCATAGGTAGTCGCTAAGTTGTTTGGAGGGGGCCGAGCACCCTCTCCAGCCCCCCCCCCCCCCCCCCCCGGCGTCCTCTGGCATCCATGCGAATGCATTTTCCAGTACGAACCATATTGAACTTGAGGTTTTGTTAATGCTCTGTGTCAATCACTTGATCGCATCAAACTTGGTTAGTACCATCCCACAAAACATAATTATATTTACAGTTAGGCACCTTAGTGTATTAGACTATGTTTATTCGCAAACTATCCCAACCTAATCTCTCATTAAATAATTGCTTTCTTAACTCCTCACTATACAACTTAATAAGCAATCGCAATTTTTTTATATTTATCAAAACCAACCGAACATATAATATTATTTCTTTTATATGTTAATTTATTTACTAAAAGTTTTATATGAAATTATATATTAAATAAAATATTTTATTAAAAAGGAAGAAAGCAAATAAAAAATGATAATTATAGACATATTTAGTTTGGTAAAATTAATCATATAATAAAACCTAAAGAATGAAAATAAGAATCTGCACTCATAATGGCAGATTATACTTTCCTTTAACATAATTTGCTATATAGGCTCGAATGTAGAAGTTTTTGGGGTCTCAAAAATAACATTTACATTAAAAAACAATTTTTCCTTTATACATTTTTTTAGGGCTTTCTCTTTTTTGCTTCTTGTCTTTCTTATACATACCTTTTACAAGGCTTTGATCTATAAGGTTGCATCTGGGAACCACCTTCTCATAGGTACGTCCGCCACAGTTGGAGGGGGCCGAGCACCCTCCAGCCCCCCCACTGGCTCCGTCCCTGCGCATCCGTGCGAATGCATTTTCCAGTCCTACATATTGAACTTGAGGTCCTTTGTTAATGTTGTGCAGCACCTGATCAGCCAAACCTCTGGTAGTACCATCCCACAAAACATAATTAAATTACAATTAGCACCTTTGTGTATTATGCGTCATTACGTAATACTGAATATAAAAAAGACATTAATATGTGATAAAATAAGATACCATTTGTGAAGCTGGAAATATTAACTAAATATTTCAATTTGTATTGTTTTAGGTAACCAGCTTTGTTATAGCTGGTATGAGAATATAACATACTGATTGTGACATAATCATCAGTTCCAAAACCCAAATTAACCGTTAAGATGTACTTACACAAATGTAGTTGAGGTACACGGGATTCCTTAACGGCTGAGGGTAGCATTTCTTCAATGCATCACAGCACCTCCTTTTTTACCACCAAGGCTTTTAAAACTATATACTAATACAAGAATAAAGTTATAGATATGTGCTAAGGTTTATCGGCATAACCTCGAGAGTTCACTTAGTCGCAGGTAGCAAATCAGTATATTTTTCAACAAATCAGGTGGAGGTATTCCGGCGAACTCATCAACCAATTGGTCCAAACCTTTTGTCACAACATAAAATCTGTCCACAAATGACCCAATGTAAGTCTTCCCTTCTTGTGTGCTGAATATTCTACTTAGTACAAGTGTAGCTACCTGCATAACCAGGGGCGGATCTACTTGGAACACAGGGTATGCACGTGCATACCCTGTGTAAATTATAGCTAGTGTAAAAAGATTTGAAATTTTTCAAAAGTAACCGCAAAATACACTAAATATTTATGAGTGCATACCCTCTAAACTAGATGAAATTTATGAGTGCATACCCCAATCTAAACCAACGTTCAGAAAAAGAAGAAAGAAAAACAAAAATGGAAGAAGATGGAGAAACTGTGTTGCAGTGACAGTGTTGAAGGAGAAGACAAAAAGGCGATGAGACATTAAGATGTAGGTCAAATAGTCAATAGGTTTATGTTCTTTTATGACCCACTTGTATTGTAAATTTTGAATTTGTTTCTTCTCCAAAAAGCCCATACAAGATACAACTTACACATAAGAATACTTTTACTTAATTTTGTTTCGGTTCAAAAAAAGTTAAGATGTTCATTTACGATTTAGAATAAAAATATTCAATATTATCTTGTACTTAGGTAGTTAAGTACGCTTCTTATTCATGTGGTCATATATTTTGTATATTGGTATAATTGGAAATTTGTTTTTCATGTTCTTCAAGTTTGTTTATATAATGTTACTAACTGATATTATGATTTGGGATAAATAGTTACATGTTATGCTATTGTGTACACATTAACTTAAGGGAATTTTATATTTGTTTTTCTATTTTTCACAAGACAAGTAAAATAGATCATTAACACGAGCAAAGTTGAGTCGCGAAAGAAAAATAGCCCGAAGGCTAGAGTAATAAAGAAAAACGTTCGTGAACGTGACTACAAAGGTCGAAAAACCGACCCGACCCGTAAAAAACAACCCGAACCAAAAAAAAATTTGAATCGAAAAAAATATATTGTATATGTAGTGCATACCCTATGTTGGATTTCTAGATCCGCCACTGTGCATAACCATAGGCACTATTAGCTGATATATATGTCGATCATCTGAATAGATATGTTTTCATAACTAAGTGAATCTAGAAAAGCTTTACTTTTAAATCTACGACTTTATGCAAAATTGTATATGTTCTACATTCATCCATCATACTTTTTTAGAACGGTTCATCCATCATACTTAAGTTGATTTTACTATTATATAAGATTGTTTTGAGTCTCTTTCGGTTCCATTTTTCTATATAAGGGTGTTTCTTTTTTGGGAGATGATTTGCACACTCAAAGTACAAACAAATAAAGCAAGATCTTAAAGACGGTACAAGTATCCACTGCACATATTGGAGTGTCCCAATCAAATTTCAATGTGTGCAAATCAATTCCCTTCTTTTCTTCTTAGTTGAAAAGAATTGTGGGCCCAAACCCTTAATGCATCTTAAGAGTTTCTATATTTGATTTTACTATTATATAAGATTGTTTTCTTCTTAGTGGGGTTGTTTCTTTTTAACTTAATATCTTGAATGGTAACAAAACTGTATGAAAACAGGAAATTTTGATGTGAATTGATTGACACACTCTAATTTTTTATTGACACACTTCAATATACAATCTATTAAAGCACAATAGATACACTGTACAACTGTTTGATGCACAACTTTAAGTGTCACAATCAAATTCTAGAGTGTGCAAATCATTGCCCTTCTTTTTTGCTTATTGTGAACCTAAATCTTGAATGTGAAAGGGAGTAAAAAGGAAAGGCTTCTCCATCCAGGACACATTATTACATTCGAATTTCAATTATACCCATTTTTTCTTTCATTTTCTTCCAATCTAAAAAAAGAGAACAAACCTCATCTCTACTTGGGTCTCTACTATTCACGGATCACATTGTCGGCCATCACCGCCGCTCATCCATCATCACACCAGCCTCCACTTCTCCGACCATTAAAGGGTTTAGTAACCATGAATTCATGAGATCAAATTTTGTTCAAATAGTTGTCAATCCAATCAAACGAACAAACAATTTCTTCTAATGATCCGAAAACTTCCTTTTAAATACACCATTCTAGTCTTTGCGTTTTATACACGATAGACATTCCTAAACAGGACATACATTTCCAGACATGACATTATATCTAAACAGGATATGAAAGAAAAGCAGCCCCCCCCTAGAAAAGTAAAGGGGGTTTATTTATTGTCATATGGAACCACACTTAATTGAAACACCCAAAGAACTATTTAAACAAATGAGATTTGTATACATCAATTCAACATTTTTGCTATAAATATAAATACTTTTGAGCACTCGTTTATAAGAGTTTTTTCGGCTACAAAATGACTAACAATACATAAAGCCATATATCAACAACAAATGACATAACGGGACATATAAAAAGGTGTGTTGTTTACTTGTTTAATACCCAAAAGAAGAACGGGAAGAGTTCAAGTAAATTACACTACAGAAAAAAATGCTAGAAATGCACCAGAAAATCGTCTTAAAATAAAAAAAATCATCACTAACCAGCTTATGACCTGTCACACCCCTACACAAGGCAAACGCAGGCGTAAACAAGAATGGAATATCATCACTCACACACGTGTCTCTATAGAGAATACGAAAATGAAAAACGCATAAAGTCAAAGCAAAGACACATGTTTCCATAACAAAACCCAACACCTACCAAAAATTCCAACAAGGCTTCTTAGACTCGATGAAACGAAAGTTACATCGCCAATAGAAAGATCATGCAAACAATTTTCCAAATTCAATCACTGCAAAAAATCATTACAAGAAAAAAAAATCTTCATGACATCCTATGTATCTCTAACTAGCCACTTCTTTCAATCTATTTCCATCATGCTCACCTGAAACTGATGCTCCAAAACATCAACACAAAGGTTGAGAGAGTCATAGGTATAAGAACTTACATAATCAAATTTTATCCAAAACCAATTTAGCTGCATTATCAAAACAATATAGGACACTTATGCTATCATGCTATCCTACATAACTGTTAGGAACTTACCCACTATCCATTCACAACAACTAGAGGGTAGGAACATTACCAACCACAACCAATTTACAACAATTGACATAGTAACGTTTACCCCCGATCCATATGTCACTTACCACCTAAAAGACACCACTTGAACTACACTTAGGCCTTGGACCACACATGCAGTTGAGTATTAAATTTCAACCCGTTCAGTTGAGTTTTTGATATTGAGTAGTATAGACACACTCCCTAACCGAACAAATATCACAAACTAACTCCACATTGATCACTATGCCATGGAGCATACCACAAAACCCACTCCCAATTGATCACTAAGCCACGGTGAGCGTGATCACAAAAATCCATAGAGTATTCATTACAACCCTTCAGTTGGTTTGAGTTTGATAGTAAAGACCACACCCAACCGAACAAATCACAAGCACATAACAATGGTGCATAATAATCACAGCAACTAAAACATTTTAACACATAGCATCATTTACCCCAATAAAACATAAGAAAAAGGGGCTATGAAACTCACCTGAAATGCTAGATTCCAAAAGACATCACATAAAACGTCACAAAATATCACCAACCAATCTAAACAATATAAACACATAGAAAAGTTACCATCCAATTAGGCATACCACCTAATATGATGTTACACACATCAACTGAAGATGGATTCTATCTATCTACCATAGTCCAATACTATGTTTTTAAACAATTAACCACTCTTACATAATCCATTTTAGACTTTTAACACTACACTTTTGCATTTTTTGGTTTTAAGCAGAAATTTTACCAACTCGCTTACGCGACCTAAACGACCACTTAAACATTTCCCCAAAATTCAAGACCAAAAATCACACATGTTCCCTTATGTATTTACTCACCTACAATGTGATTCCCAATCAGTAGTCATAGAGCGTAACCACTCAACTAAAATCAAACATCAAACAACTATCTAATTAGCGGACACTCATGACTGACACCTACACAAAGTATGACCCTAGAAAACCATCACTTAGACCTAACTAATTAGACGACTTCCTTTTGGAGGATTTATTAATAGACACAGACGATTTAACTCTGTAAAAGGGCTAATCTTGTTCAAATTTTAAGTAGGGTTTTACTCCCGAAACTAGACACCCAAATTATTACCCTTTTACTGTTTTAGAACAACGTTTCATTGCGAAATACATTTTAATGACTTCCCGAACTCAAATCGTTCGAGGACGGAATTTTTGGAACACATAAGACTCCCTGAACCATATCAAAACTCATAAGATTCATCAAAAATATCATTACATACACACAATCTCGAGATATATAATGAACAACACGACTCAAAATATCTGCTCAACTTAAATCATGAGTTTAACGCGAACACTAACCAAACCGATTAACCACATGATTCTAATTAATACCCTAATCAATCCCTAATTAGTTTAATATACATAAATTTGACAAAAACTTGAAACCCTAATTAATAAAACCAAATATAACTCTATCCATCATACTTTAAGTTACAACAATTGAAAGATTTAAAACTAAAATTAAAAGCAGCAGGATCCGTACCTTAACAATTTCAAAGAATACTTTTACATCTTCCTTATTTTTTTCTCCACATGTTACTAGCCGAACATCTCAATAGGTTTAGGGGTTTTAATCTTGTAATTTATAGCTACCCACTCTAGAGTGTTTTAGTTTAAAAGTCTAATTAGTATTAGATTACAATTAGACACCTTCTATTTTCTATTATAAATATATCATTAATCAATAATATTTTTTTTCCTTTTATCACACTTCTAAAATTCGGATTTTTACTATTCATGCGGTAAAAAAAATATTTTTTTTTATTTTCTTTTATTAATTAATTAATTATCTTTATACCTTAAGTTTTATAAAAACCTAAACTAAATTGTTAAACCATTTTGCTTGAAAATTACTTTCTAAAAATAACTTTTCATTTCCAAATTCACTTTCTAAAAATAGAAAGTCTTTTAAAAACTCTCATATTTTAACAAACTCATTTCCCTTAACTTAACCTCTAAAACCTAAACTTATCTTAAATTACTAACATAAAAATACGTATACGTATAATTACTTACACAATTAACGCGAAACCGCTTCGATCACCAAAATCATTTCCTTGTCACCAAAAGTGAACGAAATGAACTTCATAAAATTCAACACAAATCCAATCCCATTGAGACGATCACGCTCAATGGATTGATTATCCAATATCACATATCCCACACAAACACATATAGAACACATAAAATCACAAAATCTCATAAACCAAACTTATAGAACAGATATTTAGGTCAACACTACGGTTTGACCAACCTGCTCGAACCACGGTTGTCACAATGACAAAAATCAAGGTCGTCACTTGTCGTCACTATAGCTCCGTCACAAAAAAAATTTGTGACGAAAATGATGTTGTGACTGTTTTGTGACGACTTTTCCGTCACTGAATGTTGTCACTAATATCATGAAAATCGTCACAAAAATCGTCATTAAAAAGTTCTACTAACGGTGCAGTAACTCTGTTAGTGGGTTTGATGACGAAAGATCTCGTAAATTTTGCTACTTTCACGATTATGTTTCATTTCCGAAGATGAAGTGTTATAAGGAAAATTTATCCGGATGAATTATGATGGTGAAGACGGTGAAATTACACCGAGATTTATGATGTATTATTGAAAAAAGGAAAAACAGAAAAAGCAACAAAAAAGAGAAGGATGGAAAATAGTCGGTTCAATAAAACTTATACCGAAGGAATTACTTGGAAGGATTGATTATTCGCTGATACGTTATAAAAATCAACGATGCAAAGTCTTGTAAAAAGTGGCCGATATCACCACTTATCTTGTAAAGTATGTAAAGTATAGGATGTATGGGAAGTTGACCGTTATAGGACCGCCAACTTAGGTTGTCTTTGTCATCCTATGATCGAGACATTTGTTTATATTTCTGAGTCTTTATCACGAAACGGTCGGGTAAAGTTTTAAGCAACTGTACCTTATTTGTTGGCTTAATATATTTGTTTTGTGAAAAATGTATTTAACACCCATTTACTTCCCTTTCCTAATGACTAACCTTGGGTTTTACTCGAACGAGGATGTGTACGAGCCATACATGTCTATTCCGTCGTTACGCTTCAAACATCATAAACCTATACAGCATTAATTCTAAAGTTGTCCAAACTAATTCTTTTAACAATTGGCTGCCACCGCCTTTCTGATTATCAATATTCGTCGGTTGTTTCTTGTACCAAATTCGACCTCAACTCATTCTCCTCTAGTTACGGCCCATAAAATGGTAACCTGCATTCCTTTCCGTACATTGTTTCAAATGAAGCACATCCATACTCGAATGATAATCCCCACCTTAGGAAAAACTCATCTTACGAAAGTGAGTATTCCAATAAACCTCTAAAATTACATACGTGTCCTATGATAGCTAGGAATGGGGTGCTTAGGTCAGTCCATGACTTACACCAATCGTTATCGATCAATTACTCACAATTGTATTGACAACTATATCCTTAGTTATCCTTTCCCACTTCTACTCGGGTAACTCAGGTTGTAGCAACAATCCTGAAGACCCTTGATTCTCAACCATCGATTAGTTAACCTAAAACCACACAACACCGTATCCACTCCAGGATGGATAGAATACTTTGTCATATACGCCTCTTCAATAGCCAAGGTCCTTACATCTCTGCAATTGGAGGTCCAAACCTTGTCTAACCAATATAAACCACTCTCCATCTTTTCACACTCGTTGGTCCAAGCCACGCAAACATATTATGTTGAGGTTCTTTGCTTTGGACCTCATATCTATACCACCAAACATCCTTTATCAACCTAGATCGGATTGTCGTTAAATCTAGTCAAACTCATTCTGGTTTTCCTCTTGCTTCCTATTCCACTGTACATTACCTTTAGCTTTCCAGGATAGGTACTTGGCTCGAATAATTAACTCACTAAATAACATCCATCCATCATCTTTGCCTCATGTTCAATCCTTCCGATTGAAAGTGTGTTGGAAACGTTTATGATCCGTATAGATCACTCTCCAATCTGTCACTTAATTGCCTCTCGCATTATAAGGCAAAACCTACCACGTTAGTCATACAATCCTTCATAAGAACCTTCAGTTGTCGTGACGGTCAAGCAATCACCTTTTCCTTTTTTTTCAAGCATGCTTCCAAATCCTTGCTTCACGCGTCATAATATACTACAAAATCGTATGCTCCTTCCGGTAATGCCAAGATCGGATCATTACCCATTTGATTCCTTCCACATTTAGATAGCTTCTTCTTTTCTCCGACTTTACGTCTTGGTTGTTAAAAAAACTTCACGATTCATCTTCACTTCCTTCAGTGACTCCACGTTCATCTTAACGTGATGCTCAGTACTCCTCTTTTGAGACTTCGGGTCGTTTTCAGTTTTTAAAATATAGGTTAGGTATATATACGTATCTAGCTTGTATAGTATACGGCCATGCACACCCGCTTCCTTTACTCATGAATCGTTGGTGCATTGTTAACCCAAAAGGCCATAGCGTTTATACTTCAACGTGTCCATTACGCAACCTAAAAAAAACAGCCTTAGCTACGTCATCCCCGTGCACTCTCCATTGGTGACATCACATAGAATTTTCTAATCTCACTTTCTCTAGTTAATCTCATGCACATTACAAAAACTACAGCTTTTCTTCCTACCAAGAAATACAGACACTTCCCACAACAAGTAACCATTCGAACTAATCCTCACCTTGCAACTCATGCAATCGTTCCACACCTCTTGCCTTTCTAAAAACGTCAAATGACACGAGCCTTCGCAAATCGGCATTGCTCCTTGTAATAATTTGTAAAACCCACATGAAAATACCATGAAATTAAAAATTTAATAAACAATGAAAATCGACAAGTAAACCTATGAATTTAATATCACGGACAGGGTTAACCGCTCGAAATGAAAATTTACGAATCATAACACATCGAAGATACAAAATACGATTATGGAAATAAAAATATTAATTCTTTTTGGGCTTATGAATTTTTGGCAAATGCACAAAGAGAAAAGGGCCCAAGTATAACTTTAAAAAGCCTACATCCAGGTTCGACGAAGATGTACCACGATCTCAAGCAACACTTTTGGTGGAGTGGTATGAAGCGCGATGTGGCTACGTTTGTGTCAAAGTGTTTAACATGTCAGCAGGTTAAGATTGAACACCAACGTGCAAGTGGGCTATTGCAACCGTTAGAGATTCCTGTTTGGAAGTGGGACGAAATATCCATGGATTTTGTTACCGGGTTACCACGGACTCAGAGGAAGCACGATGCTATCTGGGTTGTTGTAGATCGCTTGACTAAATCGGCACATTTTCTTCCTATCCGTAAGGATTACCCCGTTAGTAAATTAGCAGAAATGTTCCAACAAGAAATTGTTCGATTACACGGTACTCCATCAGCGATCGTGTCAGATAGAGATCCACGTTTCACGTCTCGTTTCTGGAAAGGTTTACAGAAAGCTTGGGGAACCAGGCTCAAGTTTAGTACAGCTTTTCATCCTGAGACCGACGGACAGTCGGAGCGTACGATTCAAACATTAGAGGATATGTTACGTTCATGTGCTTTAGAATGGGCAGGAAATTGGGATGACTATATATGTCTAGTGGAGTTTGCCTACAATAACAGTTGGCATGCGAGCATTAAATGCGCTCCTTTCGAGATGTTGTATGGTAGGAAATGTCGTGCTCCTATTTGTTGGGATCAGGTTGGTGAACGTATTCTTGAGGGTCCGGAGATGATTGAGGTGACTAATGAAAAGGTCGCCGTCGCCAGGGAAAAGCTTAAGGAAGCTCAGACTCGTCAGAAGAGTTACGCCGACAGACATCGCAGAGCGTTAGAGTTCCAGCCGGGTGAACATGTTTTCTTGAAAGTATCACCTACACGTGGAGTCAGGCGTTTTGGTATCAAGGGCAAGCTTAGTCCTCGTTTCATAGGACCGTTTGAGATTCTTGATCGCGTTGGTGAGGTTTCCTATCGTTTGGCGTTACCTCCTCAGCTATCTCATGTTCACAATGTGTTTCATGTATCATTACTCAAAGGTTACAAGTATCATCCTCTTCACGTTGTCTCTTATCCATTCGATCAGATCCGTGAGGATTTATCTTACACGGAAGAGCCTGAGTCTATTCTAGACCGTCAGGACAGAGTCATGAGGAACAAGACGATCCCTTTTGTCAAAATCCTTTGGAGGAATCATCCCGAGCGGGAAGCCACTTGGGAGACCGAGGAGTCTATACGGACTTCTTATCCTCATTTCCTTCCATGATCTGGTATGTCATTTTTCAGTCGTATCATGTTTCTAATTCGAGGACGAATTATTCTTTTAAGAGGGGAAGAAGTTGTAAAACCCTAATGAAAAGACCGCTGCAAATTTAGTAAATTTTAGCGATAAATAATAAGAACTTGACAAGTAAATACATATAATTAATATATTACGACAAGTAACTCATGAAATTAAAATGTACGGAACAAGAGTACACGGGATCACAAAATACGACATGGAAAATAAAAACTAAAATTTCCTTTTGGGCTTATGAAGATTTCGGCAAGCATACAAGAAAAGAAAAGGCCCAAGTCAAATTTTAAAGGCCCAAGCCCATGTCCCTATTTATTAATCCCAGGGAACTAAGTTCTATCTCATTTATTGTTACAAAATAAAAAAAAAATAAGAAACCCTAAAAATTCTACAAGCCGGCGGCTCCCACAAGGAAGAAGGAAGGAGTTTTCGATCCTTGTTCGTGAAATCATAGTGTTTTCTACCTCTATTCCATCCTCGATCCATCCCTGTAATTGCACGCGTGAAGACGGAGTAATATCTTTCTGTTTTCTTCCTTTCACTGCTTCATTGTCCAGGTACGGATATTCCGTCCTTTCAGTAGGACAATTCCATTCCCATTCATGATTCAATCCCCCAGACCTGCTATGCTTCCCCCATTTCTAATGTTTAACCATGATTATCCATGTCTTATTTCAATGTCCCACTGCCGAGCTATAAATAGCATGACCAGATTTAAGTGACTTACCACCTAGTACATGAGGTACCATGACATGACACTTGAGGCACCTGGTCATGACTCTTTCGCGTTGAGTAGTGATTTCACGCTGCGTACCCTTTTCATGTTTACTTTATTTCAAGTGTTGCCATTATTATCCAGGGCGTATGGGTGCATCCTAGTTTACCATGTTTACCACGTTCATGGTGATTGGTTGGTGTGTGACTACATACCCATCACATTGGAGTTGATCCCCATCCATCACCTTTTATTATCAGAGGTCACCCCCTCTAGTACAGTTGAGGCATCCCCTCACCTACTTTATGCATGTAAGCACGTAATTATTATCTATGATATATATGAGCTCGATGGGCAAACCCTTGTTGACCACATGTTAATGCTAACTTATGACATTCCATTTATACATTATCATCTTAAACAACCATGTTTTACATGTTCATTGCTATTTCCTTCATGAAAAAAAAACATATTTCTCCAGGTTTCCTCATACACATACATAGAATCTTTCCCGCTGCCTTTATATCCCTATCAGATTTATGGCTTTATAATTTCAATTATCATTGTATCCGTTCACTCTGAGCGTTAATGCTCAGCCGTATTCTTTCATGTTTCTTACGGCAGGTTACTTAGAGGGAGTTGGGCATAGAGAGATGTGCGTTAGGAAAGAGACCCTTTAGCTCACACTCTATCTTATTGACTCTTGCGGACTTTATGATTTTGACACATGTTTTCGTCCTTTAACTTCCTTACGTTATGCATGTTAACTTCATAATGGAGCGATGTTGTTTCCGGCTTTCCACCCTTATTAACGTTATCATTACGTTTTATGCCTTTTATGCTTTATATAACTGCCATGATTATAAGTGATGCGTTATCAATACAGAGAGGTCGTTTACAAAAAGGTTTTGGAAAAATAAGATAAAAAGGACAAAAAAGCTAAAAAAGGACAAATAAGCTAAAAATAAGCTAATCGAATAATCTATTAAATAGCTTATTTCGATAACTAAGGGAGAAAAGAAATCGAAAATAAGCTAGGCTTATTTTCGAATATATAAGCTTAAAATCAAATCGAATAAGCTATAGGAGCTTGTTCGAAATAAAGATAATAAGCTTTTAAGCAAATAGCCAAAATAAGCTTAAAAAGAAAAGGAAAGAAAAATAGAGGATTAGAGAAAGAATAAGCTCAAGTCACTTCTACCTCAAACATCTTCATAATAAGCTATAAAAGAGTTGATTACAAGCAATAAGGCTAGATAAGTGATATAGTAGTTTTATAGAACTTGTAAAAAATATATAAAATAAATACTTTAAAAGAGCAAATTAAGAAATAACCAAGTGACCCTCGATAAATTCACACTCAAAAATATATATAAATATAATATATAATACATATATTTAACCGGGTAAGTATGATCACCCGGGTCGTATTCTCCCAACGCTAGTGAAATTAAACCTCATTTATAAGCTTGGATATGATTTGAATAAGCAAATGGGATGATTTTATTATCTAAGAACAACAAGTAAATTGAGCAATTAAACAATCAAACAAACATGGGAAACAATAAAAACGCGACAATTTAGACAAGTAGACTAAAATTAATCTTAAAATTTTGCAAATAAAATTCTAAACCTAAAGATAAGACAAAAGAAAATTTTAGGAAAATAGAAGAAACATTTTTTTCTATTAATTTTGATTTAATATTAATTAAAAACTGATTAAATCTAATTAAATCCTAACAATTAGAAAATTAAATCCCTAAAATGTATAAAAATAAATTTTAAAACTTAGAAAATCTAAAATACTCTAAAAGTAGAGAAAACTATTTTATACTAATTATAGTTCTTTAAAATTCCTAATTTTAAAATTAAAATAAAAGACTTTTAAAAATAAAAATAAAAATTTAAAAGATATAAAAATAATTTTTCTTAATGTAAAAATAAAGCTATTAATTCTAAAGCTAAAAACTATTTTTTGTATTTTTATAAAAACTTTTTCTATTTTTTTTTTTTTGAATTTTTCTAAAAATTAAAACTAATTTAAACTTAAAATTATAAAACCTACCTAAAAAATAAAATCCAAAATTTATAAAAATTAAACCTAATTAAAGAAAATGAAAAGAAATTTTATAAAAAATATAAAAGCCCTAAATATTACTTTTTATAACACTTTAATTAAACTTATTAAAATCTAACCCTAATTATTTATTAAAATTATTAAAATTAATTAACACTTAACTATATATTAAACTAAGGACTAACTATGCAATTGCTATAAGGACAAACGGAGCTAAACATATTAACAGACAAGGATTAATAAAGAAACAATTAAAATAGAAAAATTACAAGAATGGTCCCTGAGGGCCCAACCCGATGACAACCAAAATCCTAATAAGCCCCTAAATAAGTGAATTAAAAATGCTTTTTTAGGATAACTTAAAAGAGAAAAGTTGTAGAACAACTTGAGGAGAACAACTTTAATGAAAAGACATATATCTAAAAGCCAGCTGACCCCATAAAGTGGGGCTTAACCCTTAATTTTGCTTAAATGCTTGTACAAAACTCAAATAAGCACCAATTTTAAATCCAAAAACTGTTTTGAAAAGCTTATGATGAATTTAAACTAGACATGAAAATAGATGAAAGTTGGAAACATGGAAAAGCAACTGAAATGGAATGAGAAACTAGCAAACTCAGGTTTAAGCTCTTTTAACTCAAAAAAACCACTTAAGCAAATAAGCTCAAAAAGCTGAATCAGAAGCTAAATCTTTGCCTACTTATCAATCAACTAATAAGAAATGAAACTAGGAAAGAAAATCAGATTCTACAACTCTAAAATTTCAAAATTAAGAAACTAATTCTATTCCTACTGTTTTTTTTTTCAGTTTTATGGCTACTTTTTTAAAAAGCAAATTAAACTAAGCAAGATAAGCTGGAATTGAAACTTAAGCTAAGACCTAACTAGAGCTATTAGAAAACTATAATATAACTAAATTTTAGCTTCTAACTCCTAAATATTCTTTCCTAAATTGAAGCTTAAAAATTAGCAGTACTAATTGACTTAGTATTGTTGATGCAGTGAACTTATAAGAACATAATTAAGCTATGAAATAAGCTAGAAAATGTAAACTGAGATTGAAACTATATTAAGTTATCTATTAAGTAAAAACCTACCTAATTTTAAACTCTAAGTCCTAAGGAAACTCACTTAAATTGAGAACAAAATTAACAGCAGTGGTAACTAATTTACCACTGCCAGTGTAATTGGCAAAGGCCAAACACAATTATGCAGGTACCTTGTGGTTACCACATAGCACTTTACAACACTCAACTATGAGTGTGATGAAACAAATTCAAGTTCAAAAACTAAACCCCTAGAATGTGAATCAAATTAAGCTAGCAAGAAAACCTAAAAAATGCCATTGTGTTACAGACAACTTGTTAGGCCACTAAACATCATTATAAGCTTAAACAATGCATCAATAACACAAATCCTAATCTAAAACTCTAATCTACTATACAAAAGGAAATCACAAATACTTTGACTTTTAGTAGTTCAAACAACATAAATCCAAACACGTCCTCAAGCATTCAGACAGGCTTAGAGATTGAAAACTAATGCACAAGTACTTATACCAAATAAAAAACTACCTTAAACTAGCTTAATGAACATTAATCAATAGCTGAAAATGCTAAGATCTAAGTTCTACACTAACTTTAACTAATACTTTTGGCTTTTTATAGTTTTATGACAGAATTAAAAATACTAAATTTTATAACTAATAAGCTAAAAACAAATGTAAACTAATAACTAATAAGCACAAATAAAGAAAAATAAGCAGAAATAAGCAACTATTTTTTAACAATTTAGTTGAAAAAAAAAAAAAAAAAAAAAAAAATAAATCTAACTAATAAGCAATAATAGACAATTATTTAACTAGAAATTACAGGCAAAAGGAATTT
The DNA here is from genome assembly GCA_026074375.1 of Tanacetum coccineum. Taxonomy (NCBI): domain Eukaryota; kingdom Viridiplantae; phylum Streptophyta; class Magnoliopsida; order Asterales; family Asteraceae; genus Tanacetum; species Tanacetum coccineum. Next base: position 16,916 of record BQNB010043819.1, on the reverse strand, counting down.
TAAAAGGAAACATTACTGTGCTTCAGCTACACAGAAGCTAGGCTCAATTGAGTCCTTATCTACAGCCTGGCTATTTAGAATAAGCAGTATTGGTCCATGAGAGCCCTTCCCTTGTTGGCTCTCCTTCCAAAAAGCTCATAAGTACAAAAGCAAAGGTAAAAAAAAAATACTTAAGCTGTTTTTAGGGATTAAAGTAGGTTAGGATCGGAATTAAACTCTCTTATAAGCTTATAGACTTATAAGAGCTTTTGAGTAGCTTATGGTAGCTTTTAAGCAAGAAAATAAGGTTTAAATGAAAACTTGTAAATAATTGAGACAGATTATTTAAAAGCAAAACATTAATTCATTAACAAAAAACTTAATTACACACGATTTAAAAAAAAGAATTACATAAAATTAAGCGTAAAACCATTAAGCTACTCCTACTTCTAGATGAGTGCAATTGTGTGATATTGAGGCTTTATATAGCCCGTTGCTGAGAAGGTTCTAGCTGCTCTTCTTGCCCACAAATATAAAAGCGCCTCATTCAATCATATCCACTCATTCCTTCAATTATTTGAGAAGCAATCACATCCGTTGGATCACAAATGGAGTCACACGGATTGCCAAGCTGGCAATCCTTGATGTGACACATTTGTGCTTCTTATGTGAGTGAGTGAAGAGTAAATTTGAGCTTTCCTTTGTGCTTTCCATCCACTGACACACACACACAGCCTACACGAGTGAGCTAATGAGGATCGTGATTTGACTAATCTAACCTTGCCTTTACATAAATGAGCTCTTGAATTGTCCATTTTAGCCATCAATTTAGAAAAACCCCATGTTTAACCCCATGGTAAACCTTGGGACGAAGGGTGAATAGTGCCACCCATTTGGCGCCTAAATTTTAACTGAATAAGTTATTTTCAGTTGGAAGTTTGGCCAAATTGCACAAATGGCCCCTCTCATTTGTTTCCCTCTTTTGTAGTGTAAAAGGAGGTTTTGAAAATTGCAAGAATAGCCCTTGTGGTTTTAATAAAGTGATTTGGACTAGTTATTGGGCTCATGGAATGGGCTTTTGGGCTTTTTGGTATCCGGGTAAAGATTTTAAGGCTTTGAAGGCCCATTAAGGGTTTTGTCTTTTATTGGTTGACCAATGTTTGACTGGATTTGACTTTTCTGGCTTCGGCTTTGAATCTTTGGCTTCTTTTTGTACTCTTCTGATTCTCGTGTCCGTGCTTGCTCGTTTTTTTGACTGTTTTCTTTTGACTTCTGATATATCCGTACCTTCACACACAAAACTCAAATACAAGTATATTTTTGCCATTTTTGGTCTGTTTTGGGTTTAATTTGGTTATTTTAGGTACAAATGGATATGTGTATTTTACACTTATCAATAAGCTATAAAAGCTTTTACAATAATTCCTAAAATAAGCTAAACTAAGAACTATAATAAGCTAATCTAATTTTTTAGAGAAAAACTAAAAAAATTACCAAAAACTAATCATCTCTACTGCTACTATGTGTTAGTATTTATAAGGCCCAAGCCCAAGGGGTATTTTTGTAATTTTGCTGGGTGGAGCGTGTCTAGGCAATTTCCAGGAAATTTCATTAACCGCCAATGATTGGCACGAAATAACAACCTTGTATGCCAGCTAATAATTCCTTTGATCCTCCAATCAACAGCCGCCACGTGGCTTCTAGAAGAAATCATATAGGCTCGGGTATCCCGAGCCGACCGAACCAATCTCTGAGCCTCCTGAACCAACCTTCGAGCCAGCTACCTCAAACCCGAACCTGTAACCTAGTACCAATGATTAGAAGAGCCACGTGTCACCACGTGAGTGGTGCCACGTGGCAGGGGTCCACCGTCACCGGCACCGCCACCAGTGGTCAACGACGGTCAATGGTGGTGAACCACCGTGGACCACCGCCAGACCACCGGTCAACGATGGTTGACCGCTAGGCAACAGTCGGGTCAACGGTGGTTCGGGTCAGGTCTGGAAACTGGTCGGGTTGCCACGTGGCACCACAAGAGTGGGCCACGTGGCCAACGAGATTATAACCAGTCATTTAGCAAATGAGGATCGAGATATGATAACGTAAAGTTAAGTGGGGGTGGGAAAGAGGAGGGGGGGGGGGGGGGGGGGGGGGGGGGGGGGGGGGGGGGGGGGGGGGGGGGGGGGGGGGGGGGGGGGGGGGGGGGGGGGTGGGGGGGGGTTAGGGGTCAGATTTGAGGAGGCTTGATAACCATTTCGTCTCAGGTTTTACCTTAACTCAGTAACTCAATTCACCACTGAGCTAGCAATAGGCCATCATCATTATATGGCAAATATATTGTATTTTAGGGCGTTTTAAGCTGGAAGCACACAGGTTTTAATTAATCAAAGGTTCAAATAGGAATTAACTGGTTCAAAATAGGAAAGGATCAAAAGGGAAGTGGGGTACCGTTAAACTCGTAATTTCTTGCTCTTTCCAATGGAGTGCTTGGGGAATTTTCACGGATTTATTTGTACCTCGATAAACATGAAAACGCCGTCGAAAGACACCCGGAAATTACCATTTTTGCTTCGTTTTTAATCCTTTGTACCTATAAGACATAATAACACAATACAAACATATTTGCAATATATTTTATCATATTTTATGGTTATTAGTCTGATTTATTATGTTTTCTGGGGTATAAACGACGTGTGTTTAAGCACACATCATTCCACAATAGCATAAGCAACATGATAGATACCATGATTTGCATCAATTCCAACAGCTGTGAGTAGCTGACCAGGGTATTGTCCCTTCATAAAACTGTCACACCCCCAGACGGGGCCTGGACGGAATACGTGTCCGGAGGCGTGACTTTATTAAGCATCTCAAGTACAAAGCATAAAGAACGACCTCTGAGGGTACGTTTTGAAAAATAAACACCGTTGTAAAGTTTTAAAATAATAATAATAATAAGCTTTACATCGATTAAATTTAAAATATTCAAAGTTAAAATGCGGAAGCTTAAATAAGTTCAACAACGGTATTTAAAGACATAGATAAATCTCTGGTAAACCGGTACAGGCAAATAGACTTCACATAAGTCAAGCAACTGCATCCATGCTAAGCACTTGAGAAAAACATGCTTAAAACATCCAACACAAAAGTTGAGAGGAATTCGATAGCGTTTTAGTTCAAACGTTGTTATAGTGGACCATACGATATCAAAACGTATGCGACAGTTATAACAGATACAACTTCACATAAAAAGTATTTACGTTGCACTAAGCTCATGACACTGAAGCTAATTACGCAAGATAACATGTACATTGCTATAAGTATTTGTTTGCCCTTCCAGGTGTCCGACCAAAGACAACCTAACCAGTACGACATACATTATATCCGTTATATTCGAACGCCCGCATGAGTAATTAGCGCTACTCACACATAGGATAATTAGTCCAATAGATCTATTTATTCAATCGTGCTCCCATCGATGCGTCCTTACCAGTCAAAGAGATTGACATATCATGATAGTTCGGAGCAGTAGTAGGTCCTCAAAGCTACTTAGGCAACACGTAATACAGGAAAATCCCACGTAAAGTACTTGTGTCCAGTTTTAAAAACAAGCAATGTTTCTCACCCCAAGTTATAAAACATTTAGTCAAAACGAGTAAAAGAGTGGGGCTATGAACTCACCTTGATGATAAGGTAAAGAGTACACGTCAAAAGTAGGGTCACTCGGAACGAACAGTGGTACACGGGTATGACAAAGAAAGGTGATTTTTAGAGATGAACAAAGATCAAGAACAACCCAAATGTTGTTTGTTTTATACCCGAATGATCTTAGATGATCAAACCTTCAACTTGTCTTCAAATGTAAATGATCAAAGATGAAAAAAATGTATGGATTTGTGTATGTTTGTGTTGTTCCGTGGGTAGTTTTTAGAGAGAGAGAGTGCAAGAGAAAATGAAACTATTATGTGTATGAAATGAGAATGAATATGATAAACCAAATGAACATTGTATACAGATTTAACACACATATACAAAAAAGAACACACACTTTAGTGTGTGCCGTGGCTAGGGAGGACAAGAAAGGGGGACCAAAACGATCCGCCAATCAAATGATAGTGTGTACATGTCCTTAACCTTAAAACTTGCAAGCTTGTCTAGAGATATTATCAAAATTTGAATCCTATGTATGCACATGCATACATAGCCGGTTATAAGAGACCAAAGGGGGGGGGGGACCAAATGGCTTCCAACTTTCTAGGGAACACTTGCTCAAATTGAATTAATTTCCAAAGACCCCCCCCTCCTTTGCTTTCAAATACATAAGTACAAAGATTTAAACCTCATTACGCAAATAAACGAAACGAGTAACGCATCACAAAAAATATAAAAATTTTAATAATGCTTTAAAACATAAAAAACGCGGCTATTGCCAATAATACTCACACGATTGGTGTCCCGGTACGCATCCCTGGTGACGATCTCAGATAATAACAAACTACTTCCCTGCTAAACGGTAAGCTAAACGAAACATAAAAATTCAAATTTCTAAAAAACGAAAACTGCTATTTATTAAACGAAATTCTCGGTTTGGAAAACATTCTTTCCCCGTTAAAGAAGCTTTGTCCTCAAAGCTTAGGACGCAACCTCTGCGGCGGGTGCAGAGTTGGTGAAAAGGTGCGGGTATTTCTTTTGCATTTGGTCTTCACGCTCCCAGGTGAACTCAGGACCTCTCTTGGAGTTCCAGCGTACTTTGACAATCGGAATACGACTCTGCTTTAGACGCTTGACCTCACGGTCCATAATCTCGACGGGTTCTTCGATGAAGTTCAGTTTGTCGTCCACTTGGATTTCATCCAACGGTATAGCAAGCGGTTCATCAGCCATACATTTCTACAATTTCGAGATTGAAACGTATATGAACTCTTAACTCAACTTCTAGAAGTTCAAAGACGATAGGCAACGGTTCCTACTTTGGCAATGATCTTAAAAGGTCCAATATAACGAGGGTTCAGCTTTCCCCGTTTGCCGAAACGTATTACTCCTTTCCAAGGAGATACTTTCAACATGACCTTATCTCCTACTTGAAACTCAAGAGGTTTTCGTCTTACATCGGCATAGCTCTTTTGACGATCACAGGCGGCTTGGATATGGCTCTTGATTTGAACTATTCTCTCGGTTGTCTCGTGGATGATCTCTGGGCCAGTGAGCTGACTGTCCCCAACTTCAGCCCAGCAGATGGGTGATCGACACTTGCGCCCATACAACGCCTCAAACGGAGCAGCCTTAATGCTGGTATGGTAACTGTTGTTATACGAAAATTCTACCAACGGTAAGTGTTGTAATTCCAACCTTTCAAAGTCGAGTACCCAGGCAACTTAACATACCCTACAAACGTTGAATGGTTCTCTCACTCTGACCATCGGTCTCTGGATGGTAAGCTGTACTCATATCCAATCGAGTACCTAATGCTTTATGTAGAGACTTCCAAAAATGTGAAGTAAATTTCCATCGCGATCCATAGATGATCGAAACAGGTATCTAACCATCTTTGAGACTACTATCCTTCAAGTATTGTCTCCGTCAATTTTTATAACGAGTCCATCTTTCTCTTCATAGGCAAGAAATGAGCAGATTTAGTGAGACGATCAACGATTACCCAAATCGTGTCTTGCCCAGCCGCTGTCCTCGGCAGTTTAGTCACAAAGTCCATTGTTATGTTCTCCCATTTCCATTGTGGGATCTCTGGTTGAACCAACAAACCAGATGGTTTTGATTTTCTATCTAACCTTTGCACGTGTTAAACACTATAAAAATGCTGACATAAATGGCAATTTCTGCTTTCATGTTGGGCCACCAATATAACTTCTTCAAGTCCTGATACATCTTATCCGATCCAGGGTGGATGGAATACTTCGACTTATGCGACTCATGCATAATCAAGGCCCTTAAATCAACAAAACACGGAATCCAACTTCGACTGTTTAAGCATAACGTTCCGTCAGCACGAGGTTATAACTTGTTAATCATGTCACGCAAATCTTCGTTGATGAAGTTCTCTTCCTTTCTGGCTTCCGATTGAGCACTCAAAATCTGCTTAGGAAGGTTTAATCCTATAGTCCTAACCAAGGATCGAACTCGTAGCGGCTTGCTTCTTTCCTTTCGACTCAGGGCATCAGCCACCACGTTCGCCTTTCCTGGATGATATCGGATCTCGCAGTCGTAGTCGCTCAACAATTCTAACTAACGTCTTTGCCTCATATTTAGCTCCTTCTGGCCGAGAATGTGTTGCAAACTCTTATGATCAGTGAACACAATGCACTTGGTACCGTACAGATAATGTCTCCACATTTTCAGGGCAAACACTACTGCACCAAGCTCTAGGTCGTGTGTGGTATAGTTCTTCTCATGAACCTTGAGTTGGCGGGATGCGTAAGCTATGAACTTCCCTCTCTGCATCAAAACCGTGCCCAACCCTTTATGCGAAGCATCGCAATATACCACGAAGTTCTCACTTCCCTCTGTAAAGCCAAAATCGCGCACTAAACAACTTTTGCTTCAACAAACTGAAGCAGCTTCATGCCCTTTTTCCTCCACATATTCAACTTTCACGCTCTTCTGAGTCAGTTTCGTCATAGGTCTAGCGATTTTTGAAAAGCCTTCGATAAATCGTCGGTAGTAACCGGCCAAACCTAGAAATTGACGAATCTCGGTGGGTGTCTTGGGCGACGCCCAATCCTTGATTGCCTCAATCTTCGTGGAATCAACGTGAATGCCTTCACTATCAATCACGTGACCGAGAAATTGTAACCTTCCGAACAGCCAAAACTCACACATAGAATAACTTGACGTACAATTCTCTTCCTCTTCTATAAATTCAAGAAAACTTAAGATGTCCTCATAGCTCCATTCTACTTTTGGAGTAGACAAAATATCATCATGAATACAATCACGAATCTATATCCCAGATATGGTTTGCACACCTTAATCCATCAGTCCATGAAAAAGTGTCGGTGTCGTTAGTCAAACCAAACGGCATTACTTGGAACTCGTAGTGACCATAAAGCGGTCCTAAATGCAGTCTTTAAAATGTCTTCCTCACGAACTCTGAGTTGACGATAATACCAGATCTCAGGTCCGATCTAGAGTAGACTCTTCACCCTTGCAATTGTCAAACCAATTTTTTTTTCGTCGATCCTCGGAAGTGGGTATCGGTTCTTCACAGTAAGCTTGTTCAGTTCACGATAGTCGATACACATCCGAAAAGAACCATCTTTCTTCTTAACAAACAAAACTGGTGCTCCCCAGGGTGAGGAACTGGGTCTTATAAATCCTTTATCAGAAAGTTCTTGCAACTGGGTGGATAACTCTTGCATTTCGGCTGGTGCTAATCGATACGGTGCTCGTGCTACAGGTGCAGCACCAGGGACTAAGTCGATTTGAAATTCAACTTGTCGAGCAGGCGGTAATCCAGGCAGATCTTCTGGAAAGACTTCCGAAAATTCCCGTACGATCGGTACGTCCTCAAGTCGCCTCTCCTCTGACTTATCCTCAGCTTTCTTGGACGTAACTTGTGCCAGATAAACTTGACATCCTTTCTCAATATACTTTTGGGTCTTCGTGCACGATATGATATTCAACTTACTTCCGCTGTCGCAATTATCACCTCGGATTATCAACAAACCTCATTATCCAATAAGAATACAAACACCTTCTCGTCACAATGATCAACCGCGTGGTAATTTCTGCCAACCGTCAATATCCGCGTACCAATTGATGACGTTAAAACTACTACCAAGCTCTACGGGCATTAGATCTATGTCGAACGGAGACCTAATAATCCTAACGTGCAACCTCTAAGAACAATATTTGTTTCTGAAATTCTTCCATCGGCAAGTCTAGCATAGCAAACTAGTGTCTAAGTGGTTGTGCAAACATCAAGCAAAGCACTAAAGGTAGTCGACACAAAACTTCTATCGGCACCCGAATCGAATAACATAGAAGCATGACAGTTATTGAGAAGAAACATACCTGTGACAACGTTGGAATCAGGGTTTGTTCCTCCTCCACCAATGGCGTAAGCTTTCGTCTAGGCTTTGTTTACCTCCAGTCTAGTTTCCAGTCTTGTTTCCATTCTTGTTTCTTGTCTGGTTTACACGGTTCTGATTCCTCAACTTAGGACAATCCCTCCTGAAATGTCTTGGTCTTCCACACTCATAACAAATAATACCCTATTGATTTCCAACTGGAGCCCTCTAAGTGTTTGGAGCAATAGCAACCCTACAATCCCTAGTCTGATGTCCAACCTTCTTACAGTTTCCACACCACCTCATAGTAACACAAACCAAAACCCTTCATGATTCAACCTGCACTTATGCATAGGGTATGGCCCAACATACCCATTTCTTTCATTGTTCCCATCCGTATAAGCTCTGGCCACATTCAGACTGCCCACTAAGTATTTTGCCTCATGAAACGCGTTGTCTGTCTAGAGTGTAGAGCGTCCCTAGGTTACTTTCCATCCTCCTCTTATTCTCAGCACTCCTTGCAGCATAACCCTGGAGCTTCTTATCCATTAATTGGTTAGCAATGCGTATAGCATCTTGGAGTCTGGCTGGATTCGCAGCAATCACATTCCCTTGAATGTTGTCCGAAAACCTCTCCATAAACCTTTGCCACTTTGTCATTCTTCATCAGGGACCATTCTAGTACACAACAAAATCAACTCCTGAAACCTTTGAGTGTAAGCAGTCAAGTCGTTTCCTTTCACGGTCAGATTCCACAATTCAGTCTCCATCTTCTGGATTTCATTCCTTGGACAGTACACTTCTGTCATCAACTTCATCAGTTCAACCCAATTCATGGCATATGCAGCCTCAACACCAATGGTTCTCTTATGAGAGTACCTACTCAGGTCCCAAAGCCTGTCCTGCAGTGTGCATGCATCATATTTCACATTGATACATCGTGACAATTACTGATATTGAACACAGTCTCCATCTTCTCAAACCAGCGGGTCAATCCAACAACGCCTTCGGTTCCCGAGAAATTTTGTGGCTTACACTTCAAAAAGTCTTGGAAAGTGCACTCTCGAGCCACTGGCATGAAACCTCCATAGTTCATACCATGATTCCCATTTCTATTTCCATTTCTGTTTTCTCCATTCCCTCCATTTCCATTTCCTCCATTTCTCTTCATTTTCATTTTCCCCTCCGTCTCTTCCTTCTTGTTCATCCCCATTCTTATTCAGGGGTTTAAGGGTCCTTGCGGCTTCACGAGCCTCCATCTCTTCAGCTACTCTGCGGGTAACCAATTCTTCAACCTCCTCATGAGTCATGGATGCTCCGGATCGTGTGTTAGGCATCTTCCTACAACACAACGATATAACGCTTGGTAAGATTTCTAGGTGATGTGAAATTGCTAACAGGGTTAAATAAAATTTACGGTTAATTCACATAGAAAATACTTGATCGAAATACATATTCATGGAAACCCTATAATGCATGATGCACATAGCATAAGTAAATCAAATTATGACATCATATCATAGAAAAAAAATCAATTTCATATCCTCGAACATTAGTGATTACATCACAATGTTTCAAAATACAGAAAATACGAGTTCTAACACTACGGTCATCACTAAACGCTACTACTCAATGCTGCAATACTAACGAACATCTCTAAGGACGGTAGCCCATGTGCTTCCTAGCACACGCCTCAAGTATGCCGACCCTCACTCAGTCATAAAATCAAAGTCCTCACATCTGCCTCAACTCTCTCTGCATACGTGACATGCCACGCTGGAGTCCCGGGTCAACTCTCGACACACAACAACTCCACAGAGTGCCTCTAAGGCCTCCACTGTTATCCCTCTCCAATCAGCAACCCTCCTCATCAAAAGCAGTGACTGCCGACTAAACCCCAACAATCCTATGTCCTTGCTCTCTCTGAACTCCCTCAAAAGCCTGTATACGATGGACTGGGATAGCCTGAGTGTGATCATGAAACCTCTAAACCAAATCTCCTAATGTCTTATACGTAACCTCTACTGCTCCCTCTTGAGCAGGCTCAGGAATATCCTCTAGCATCACAGGATGCGTAACCCTCTCAACTCTGACCTTAACCTGGCCTCTCATACCCGTCTCTATCTCATCTTGATCAACAGCCTCAACTACAACTCTAAAATCAATCCTTCTATCCCTAAGAGCATCTGCGTAAGCAATACACTCATTAATATTTGCCTGAATCTCTGGATCAATATCCTGCTCTAAGTGAGGCTCATCACTAACCCTGACAATAGCATCATCCCTCAAACTAATCTCTCTAGGATCAACCTCTACATCTGCCAGATAATCAGAATCCTTAACTCTCTTAGGCGATGGTATCAAATCAGCACGGACAGGAGATAAAGCTCCGGATACAGGTGATAATGCAGGTACAGATGTCATTGTGACCTACGTAACTTGCGAATGGCCCCCAGCAGAAAGTACTCGGTAAATCAGGAGAAGAATGATCTGGTAATGAGTGTCTCGAAGAAGAATCAGATGAAGCATCCGAATGAAAATCTGATGATGCCTCTGATGACGAATCAAAGAAATAAAGATCAGCAGAATGTCACACAGCAGACGATTGAAGAGGTAATGTCCAAACCCTCTTCCTCACAGTCATCATGGTGTACCTCCATCGCATTAATATGGTAGCGGTACGGTTTGACCATAAGGAATAGCGTCTAGTGATAGAAACAAAAACCCCGAACGACGAGTATGGTTAGTGACTTAGGTATAGAGCGTTAACCACAGTAAAAGGCGACCATGGGTAGGTGGATGGTGTGTATCTGTGTATCACACTGTCTGTGGTGTCCATCATCCGATGATAAAAATGTGAATAGCTGTAATGGTGGTATGATTGGTTCTGATGTATGGATCCTCAGATGGACAGAACTCTGAATCCAATGCAGTGAGTAATCAGGAGAACTGTGGAATATAGTCTGGGGATGGTGGTTATAGTAATGGTGCTAAGATAGGTGTACTTTGTGGTATCACTGCTGTTACATCCTGAGTAGCGGGTGGAGTAATCACTGGTGTGGAATCAGGAATAGTAGTATGGATAGTATCCGAACAAGGATTCACTCTCCAGCAGGTGTCCCCACTCTAAAGCGCTCAAATAAATCCGAAGAAATTGAGATAAACTGAAAATTAGCCATAAAACCATGCACCAGCAAAGTTCATATAAATCACTTTATATCAACCTTGCATATGTAAAAATATGAATGGGTGAATGGTTAACTGGATGAATGCCAAAATGAATGAATGCAAAAATGAATGAATGCCAAATGAATGAATCAAAATGAATGAATAAATGAGTCATCGAGCCCCGTCATGATAGGATGAAATAAGAAATACTTAGAATATTAGATATACTTAGTATTTAATACGATATATATTATATTACGTAGTACTATAGTTATGTATACTTACTATTAAGGACACGTAGTCAACATAATCACGTAGGATCAACATACTGTTTAATAGACCAGAACCAGTTATTCTACCTGTTCTCTATAACCTTAGGCCTTCTTGAACCAAACTGTCACAAACCCTCCATGTACATCCTGGACGAAATAGCGTGTACCGGGGATTAGGCGTGACTTATTGAGTCATCTATAAGTACAAGCATAAAGAACGACCTCTAAGGGTACGTTTTAAAAATAAACACCGTTGCATAAGTTTCAAAATATTAATAAGTTTTACATCAATCAAATTTAAGGGTTATTAAATGCAAATGCGGAACTGAATAAATTCAACAACGGTATTTTAAAGACATAGACAAATCTCTGGAAAACGGTACAAAGCAATTACTCAACATAAGTCAATCAACATAATCCATGCTAAGCACCAGCGAAAAAACATGCTTCAAACCGTCAACGATAAAGTTGAGTGAAATCATAGTTTTAGATTTAAAACGTTGTTATAGTGGAACCACAAGATATAAAGCGAATGCGACAGTTATAACAGATTACAAACAACTTCACATAAAAAGTATTTACGTTGCCACTAAGCTCATGACACTGAAGGCTAATTACGCAAGTTAACCATGTACATTCTATAAGAAAAAAAAAAAAAAAAAAAACAAAAAGGGTGATTTAATTTTTGCCTTCCAGGTGTCCGCCAAAACAACCTAACAAGTACGACATGACATATATGCTGTTTAGTATCGGGCGCCCTCGTGGAGTGAGCGCTACTCACTCCGATAGGGATAATTAGTCCCAATAGATCTATTTATTCATTTCGCGCGTCACCTCGACCGGTTCCTCCAGTCAAGAGATTGAACAGTTTCATGATAGTTTTCAGGGCAAGTAATGGTCTAAACGCTACTTAGGCAATCACGTAAACAAGTAAAATCTCACGTAAAGTACTTGCGAACCATTTTAAAAACGAAGCAATGTTTTCTCACCCAAGTATAAACATTTAGTCAAAACGAGTAAAAGAGTGTGGGCTATGACACTCACCCTTAATACGGGTAAGTTGGATCAAAAGGAATCAACAAGTGAAAATTAATCTCACGGTCAGCGACAACCTATGATATGTCGTCGATTAGATGATGTACAACGAATAACGCTTAACAAAGAACTGAACATCCGAGCACGAGTGACACGCAACGGCGTATCCCTTTTTAAAACCGTACTTTCCGAAAAGTTATAATTTTTTGAAACATCTTCAAAAATCTATCGTCTTTTAGTGTATATCTCTTTATGCATTTCGTCTTTTAGAGGCATTTCATCTTTAGTGCATATTCGTCCTTTTAGTGATTCGTCATTGTAGTGTATTTCGTCTTTATGTATTTCGTCTTTTAAGTGTATATCCGTCTTTTAGTGTATTTTCGTCTTTTAGTGTATTTCGTCTTTTAGTGTAACTTCGTCTTTTATGTGTCCCGACACCATCAACGTTGACGTAAACGACCAAAAAAGTTGACCATAAACTTCGAACACTTTTAAACGTTTTTCTACATTATCATAAGTTTGATAATAAAAGTATATTTCCCGACCTTTTAAAAAGTTTACAAATTTGGCATGACCTTTCAAACTACCGACTTTCCAATTTTATCAACCTCGGACTCCTGAAAATATCCGTTTTACAAAGTACATTATCTTTATGACTCGAAAGCATAACCCGAGCTATTTTCGCCAACACCTCAAATATCTCAACAAAACCCGTTCCTTTAAACCTAAACCTTTTCGACATTCAATTTTGCTTCCAACAAATTCCAACATCTAACTTAATCTCTTCGCCAACAATACTTAAACATAATATACGTTAAATCTTAAAATAACGATAAAGCCGTAGTGATATCAATATGTACATATATATAATATATACATATATATATATACATATATTAATATATATACATACTATATTATATATATATATATATATATATATATATATATATATTATATTATAGTAAATATATATTATATATAAATAGTCGCAAAAAACTTTTATGCATAAAGTACAACTACTTTTTATCTCTACCATTATAAACACAAAGATTAAACTAAGACAACATTTGTAGTTTTATAGAAAAATAAATAATGATTTTTAACAACATCCCTTTGTACAAAGAAACCTAGTTCGAAAGATCATACGAATGCAAAAGTACAACTTAATAATGAACATAGATAAAGATGACTTACAAAGAAACACGACGAAAGGTGAATATAAACTAAGAACAACCCAAACGTTGTTTTACAAAATACCCGGATGAAATAACAATCAACTCGATCAATATAGCTTCAAATGGTTGCTCAAGAATTAAAAATGAATGGAGTTGGGTGTGTGTTGGTAGGCGTCGGCCAAGAAGAAAGAAAAAGAGTGAATATAGTGGAGTTTTTTAGTGAGAAGAGCAACAAGATGAATGCATGAAAAATATATAGGTTAAGAGTATATATAAATACAATAAAAGTCACACACACATACCAACCTAGTGTGTGCCGAAATGTTAGGGACAAGATGTAGGGGACCACAATGATCCTCCTATCCAAAACATCACTAGATACAAGTCCTTTCTCCCATTCCAAGCAAGCTTGTCAGGCAATTGAAATTATCAAAGGATGGTCCTATGTTAGACAGCATACAAGCCGGTTATGCATGACCATGAGGGGGTGGGAGTGATCATTGGTTTCCAACTTTATAGATCACTTAGTGCATAAAAATGAATTAATTTCCAAGTCCTTTTTGCTTGCATAACTAAGTATAGGTTTAAAACTCGTAACACCCAAAATAACGAAACGAGTAACGGCATCACGAAAAATTACGAAATTTTAAACATTGCCTTAAAACATAAAAACGTGGCTATTACCAAAATACTACAACGTTTGGTGCCCCGGTTTCGCTCCCGGTGATGATTCTCAGATAATAACGAAATAACTTCCCAGGTTAAACTAAAGCTAACGAAACAATTTAAAAATTCAAATTCTAACACGAAACGGCTAAATAACTGAACGAAAATTCTTAGGTGGTCACACTAGTTTTTGTTGTTTGGGCCAGATTTATTCAAATAAGGGTTTGGGCCTAGTTAATGGGATTAGGGCTTAATTAAATAAATAAACATTCTTGGGACTGACTCCGGCCCAATTAACACGGACAGGTTGGCCAAATAAGATGCTTATGTCCTCAGCTTTGATCTTTGACTTTAACTTTGACTTTTCACGCTCTTTCCATTCTCGTGCTCGGTTTTGTCAGTTTTGGATTCGTTTTTGTCCTTTAGTGAATATCTGTTACCTGCACAGTACACAAAGCCAAACAAACATATATTTGGCATTTTATGTTCGATTAGGTCATTTCCTTATGGTCCATTTTAGCTCGTTTAATTTGGCAAAAGGATAAAGTGTAGGAATAACACATAACAAGCATACTAGGCTACCATAAGAGAAGCCGTAAATACACAAGAAAGTTATCGTCAGTAAGCCCCTACCCGTATCAGGATCTTGAAGCCCTTTGAAGAGTCTCGTGGCGAAATTGTGTGGGCCCCACAATTAGGAGACATGTTTCCAATTACTATCCTGCAACCATAACATTGCACATTGAGCATGTTTTTAAACAAAATAGGAAATGACACAAACAATCCATGCTCGTGAATGTTAACCTAATACCAACAACAATATGCCTCATTTTAACCTATCCGGCTAAGACATATGGCATGACATAAAACTTTCTTAGGACTTGCCTATAAATTCCACGATCATCACCATTTCTTTGGTATGTTCTCCCTGATGCACATTTTATCTCTCTGAACACATCTTATTCATAATCTGATGACTTATTCTCACGTCGAAGCCAGATCTCAAGGTTTATTCATGCGCTTTGACTAATGTAGCGTGTTTCTTTGTTTTCAGGTCATAATAAGCTTTTGGAAGTATCCAATCTACACCTCACGTAGGTTCTGGTGAAGGTGGAATCCATTATACGATAACTTTTCTATTATAAGGACATTTCCTTGAGAACTTGCAAGACATGGTGATGAGGTGTCATGTTATACACTTTTTCAGGGTCATTTAATATGCCCAAATTATGTAGTTAATCATTCCTTTTGTATTTTTAGCACTTGTATGACTTTTGGAGTAAATACACGTGACATGGGCTTATTTGGAGAAAAGAAACGATAAAGTTTACAACTCTATCTACAAACCAAATCTTTTGAAGAAAATTGCGTACATTGGCTGGAGACGGCGCCCGCGATTATATTGACGACGTCAGGACATACAAAGATGACGTCAAACTTTGGCGCAGGCGTCAGGATCCAACTGACTTAAAGAAGCCCTAGAAGATTCAGCGGGGTGACAGCGTCATGATTATAATGCGACGCCATCGCGTCTATTTTCCTATATATACAAACTCGTTTTTAGGGTTTTAAGTGTGTAACTTTTGGGAACCGAACCCTATTATTAAAAGTCGATTATAGCAGTTGTTTAGGTCATTTTTAGGGTGTCAAAACCCTATTGTATCAGCCTTGAACACATGTTTTAATCAAGTGAAGTCTTCTATCTATCTTTTATCATGTCATAGTGCCTATTTGTTGTTTGATTGATTCTTGTTCTTTGCTTCCTTTTAACATGCTAGGCTAGATCCATTAGTATTTACTTACGAATTGCATGAAATTTAGTTTATAAGATACTTTTAAAATTGCTTCTTGGTATGAATGTAGGCGACGTTAGCTTTAGAAAACGAGCCATAAAATATTAAAATGGCATAACGTCTAGAGAAACGCGAGTGTGTAAAAAGAATATCATCGATAACAAGTCTTTTCATACACCTACCCCTATATTATGGTTGAACCATCATAAAAAGGGGGGAGATTGTTAATACAAATAATGTCCAAAAACGTTATTTATATTTTTTGACCTCTCAATGTTTTGATAATAGCAAAATGTAAAAACGTTTACGACAAAAATAAACGTTTACAAATTATTAATCATAAAATTCCATTTCTAAGATTAGTAACCACTTAAGGTATGTACAAACAAATCATTAAGCATGATTGGTGATCAAGAAAATATTTTTTCTTAACCATTACATTTTCACAAAAGTATTTCACAAAATAAATATACAAAAATACTTTTTATTAAAAGAAAAATGTTTTATTTAAATAATAAATTTTGAATCTGGTTTTTCCCCCAAAATAGAAGCTTCCATACCAGATACAACCTTCCTTACAAAAAGACAAAACAGGAGCGGAGTCTAGTGGCGCCCCCCTTATAGGTCTGGCGGCCCCCAGATATATCTGGGACCGCCGCCAGCTAGCCGTTGAAAACTCTGTCTATAAACATTACACTATTTCTGGCAGAAAAACAGACATCTTTGCACGAATTTTTCTAGTCTTCTTTCTCTCTCTAAAAACCTTCTTTCTCTCACTAAATCTCTTGATCACTAACATTA
>BQNB010043818.1:0-45272 GCA_026074375.1 Tanacetum coccineum | reverse complement strand
TGACAACAAAAGTGAAATTGCTCTATGCTGCAACAACGTTCAACACTCAAGAGCAAAGCACATCGATGTATGCTACCATTTTATAAAGGAGCAGGTGGAGAATGGAATAATGGAACTTTACTTTGTTCGGACGGAATATCAACTGGCTGACATCTTCACCAAATCTTTGCCACGAGAAAGATTCTATTTCTTGATCGAAAAGCTCGGGATGAGAAGCATGTCTCCAGAAACGCTAAAACTTCTGACAGAGGAAGAGGACGAGTAAAGGTGGTTACTTGCAATATATCCTATATCATATGTATATAAGAAAACATAAAAACACAAAAATATTTTTCTTTTATATATATTTTTCAAAAAAGAAATAAAAAATAAAAAAATCAGAAAAATATAAAAATATGTATCTCTGGCATGTCTTCTGAAAATCGATAACATTTACGGCCTAAGAAATGCCATTTAATAATGATACGAGGCTGTAAATGAAGTTCGAGCAGAAGTTCAAAAGTTTTCAAAACATGCCAAAAATGGCTTGATATTATTTTGGATAGCAACCCGGTCATCATCTTAAAGGCAAGTATCTCATAAAGGAAACTTGACCTCTCAACGGGAATTTATTCTCGGGCATGGTCTACTTTATGACCATGCAAAGGCTTGTGTTTACTTTGCAACACAACCGGCGCTTTCTGTTATCCATGAGTGTACGTGTCAATGCGCTTATGTATCCAAATAAGAGAAATCTTATTTTTCATGATGTTGATTTTCAAAAATAAAATAATCATCTCAGTAATTCATTAGAAAATGATTTTTTAAGGCATTTGACCACTCAAACAATGACTATAACTCTTTAAATAGAAAACGGGTCCTTGTTTGAGGGGGAGATAATGTCAAATTTCATCTTCAAAGTCATCAAGTGATTAAATGGAAAAAGGTTTTAAACAATAACTGGTTTACAATTAAAAGGGAGCTAATTAAGTTTAGTTTGTTTGTGCCTTAAATATTATGTGTTTATGCCTTCAGGGATTAAATAGCAAAAACTAAGTATCTAAGCATTATAGTATAAACTATAGGGACTTAATGTGCCATTAGTGAATCTAGATATGCCTTAAGATTACTTTATAAGGAAAATAGAAAGGATCTAAGAGTTAAGGGGGCATTTATGTCAAAAAGTGAAACTTTTAACACAAACACCCTTTCCCTCCCTCTTTCTCATCATAGTAAACACACACACTCAAATATTTTCCTCCTCACCCATACTTAAAAATCATCACTCTCTAGAACTCGTATCTCAGACCTTTTCAAGCTTTAAGGCAAACTACAATCTTGTTTCCCACATCATAAACATCTTATGTTCAAAAGGAATTAGGCCATAACTCAGTATTTTTCTCGAATTCCCTAGAAATCGTGTTAGGGTTTGTGAAAATTAAAAGTTGTCCAAACTCAAAATTGATTGAGGGGTTTTGATGTTTAGGGGATATAGATTACTCGTCTATAGCAGAATTTCATGGGTCGAATGTTCAAATGTATTTTGAATTATTCTTTAGTACAAATATTTAGGTTTCTGGGAAATACTTGTTAAATGTGTTGGGTATATTTTAGTTTGTGTTAATATCCTTTCTTGAATTCTTATCAATGAGAAATTCTAACTCTTGTATGCATATTTTTGTGATTTTGACTCGAACAAGTATGAACACACTCGTTCTTGCCTCTAAATGAAAATTTTGTGGTTGATTCTTGTTATAATTGCTAGGATAAGCTCATATATACATTGTCAAAGTGTTTGTATAGTATAAATGTCATAATCATAGGTGTTGCAAAATCAAAATTTTTAGACGGCGTTTTATATGCATTTAAAAAAATAGACGACGATTTATACCTAGGTTAGATGGCGATTTATACATTCCTCTAGACGGCGATTTATACATCCCTCTAGAAGGCGTTTTATACATCCCCATAGATGGCGATTTATACATCTCTGTGGATGGCGATTTATACATATCACGTGAGACGGCGATTTATACATATCACATTAGACGGTGATTTATACATATCCCTATAGACGGTGATTTATACCTACAGCTATTGACGGCGATTTATACCAAGTTTAGGACGACGATTTATACTCTAGTCAAGGCGGCGATTTATACATGTGGTATAAAATTGTTTGCTTTCCTAAATTAATTTGTTAACTCATTTTAGGTTAAAATCTTTCTTATGTCATATAAAAGTTGCCAAATTAACTATGAGGGACCTAAAGTTAGGTTGTAGACCTTAAGTTGACCTTCTGGTTTGTGGCCTGCTATTGAATGCCTGATAATGTGTGGCTAAGTCTGCCAGACTAATGTCTATAAATTTCTTTGCATATGAACTGTATTTGAATCTTCTTAGCAGAAACATGAATCCTATTGCATCTCAACAAACTACTCTTGACAATTCTTTGGTCGCTCCCGAGAAGAGGCTGAAGATTAAAAGATGCAATGCTAGAATTGCTTTCACCAAGCTACGGAAAGAAGAAACATATCAAGTTACATTGGAAGCTCTCAAGCTATCTCCTTGTTATCCCGCTTTCCAGATCTCTGCTGAAGTCCCTAAAATATACATGCATCAGTTCTGGAACACCATCAATAAGATTGGAAATACAGATGCTTACAACTTCAAGCTGGATAAGAAAAAGTGTTGAGTTGACACTGAAGTATTTTATGAGATCCTTCAGATCTGTCCCAGACTACCTAATCAAGAGTTTGATGATCTACCATCTGAAGATGATCTAGTCTCATTTATTAAAGAGCTCGGCTACTCTGGCGACTGTGAAATGCTATCTGCAATACGTACTGATCAAATGCACCAGCCTTGGAGGACATTTGATGCTGTCATTAATAGGTGTATCTCTGGGAAATCAACAGGACTTGATAGGCTTAGGGAATTACGAGCTCAAATCTTGCGGGCCATGTACAATCTGAAGAATGTTGATTATGTTGCTCTCCTCTGGGAAGACTTTATGTATCAAGCTGACAACAGAAAAACTAGTTCAGCAAGAAAAGAGCACATGCCCTACCCAAGATTCACCAAAGTCATCATTGATCATTTCATCTCCAAAGACAATACCATCTCTATGAGGAACAGAATAAATCTTCACACTGCTCGTGATGATAGACTGCTAGGTGCCCTAAAGTTTGTTTCCAAAATAGAAGATTGTCAGAAGTATGGAGCACTGATTCCTGATGGAATGATAAATAACGACATCAAGCTATCTACAGCTTACAAGACATATCTTGACTATGCTACTAGGAAAGTTCCTCCTAAAAAGGCAAGGAAGTTCAAGAAGCATGCTTCTCCCAAACTTAAGACTGTCCTAGCTTCTCCCAAAGAACCTACTCAGAAGGGTAAGCGAGTTAAGAGACCTGCCAAATAGGCTACTACTGCCCCAACAACTGGTGTTGTCATCAAAGATACTCCTGGTAAGTTGGTATCGAAGAAGAAAACACCAGGTAAGACTGATAGAGGCAAGGGAATTGAGTTACTTTCTAATGTTTGTAAATATGAGTCTGAAATAAGTTTATGCAATCCTTACAAGTGTTTTAAAGATTAGTGAACAAGAACACAAGAAGAACCCTAAGTAAAACCCTAACACAAGCTTCCAAAACCCAAGGTTATCAACCCTTAACTAATATCCTTGCAAAATATCCAAAGAAAGGCTTAAAGATTTCTTATTTTCCTTGTGGTTCTGCCGTGAATATAGAGAGAAAAGAGGAGTATTTTTTTTGCTTGAGTTGTGTGAATGAAAACTAGTATAAGTGACTCTTTCTTTTGTAAGGCTTTTAAGGTAGTTTGAATGGTCTCACTAGGATGTCACATGGATGTGTAAGACCAAATAAGAAAATGGTTGTTCACTAAGGAATACTTGAGCCATGTTAATCAATGGAGAATAGTAGGAGGCTTCACAAGTTTGCATAAGGAGTGGTGTATGGTATAGAAAAGGTCATTTTAGTTATCAAGGCTAGAAAACATAGTTTTTTTGTTTCCTCTTTGGTCCTTCAAGTTTAGCCATCCCATATGAGATAGAGGAGAGGGAGATTTATATAAATTTTGAGTGTACATGTATGCATATATGTATTAGTTAGGGTATTAGGGGTATTGGGTATGTTGTGCATGCATGTAAGTGTTAAAATGCAAAACATAAGCATTTTACGTAAAAATCATAAATGTAAATGTACACTTATAAATTATATTCATAAAAATCATATAACACATATTTGACGTAAACCTATCTTTGTTTATTGCCGGTTTACGTTTAAAGTTGTTTTTCGAGTTACACGATTTAACTTAACGGTTGCGCATAAAAGTAAACATATAAATGTTCAAAGTAATTAGTTTTGGGTTTATTGACGTGTAATGACTTGAAAAATGTGAGTTGTCACAGTCTCCCCGTGTTAAAAGAATTTCATCCCAAAATTCAATTTGAATTGTCTGTCGGAGTGGTGTAGGTGACTAGGTGCGGATACTTGTTGCAGAATTGACCTTCACGTTCCCACATAAACTATGGACCTCTTCTAGAGTTCCATCTAACCTTGACAATTAGGATGTGGCTTTGCTTTAACCGCTTGACCTCTCGGCCCATAATTTCCACTAGATCTTCCATAAAGTGAGGTTTGTTGTCAATTTGAATTTCATCCAACGGTATAACGAGCGATTCATCAGACAAGCACTTCTTCAGATTGGACACATGAAATGTACTGTAAACCTTGCTCAATTCTTGAGGGAGTCTGAGTCTATAAGAAACGGTTACAACTTTGTCCAAGACCTTAAAAGGTCTAATATACCTTGGATTCAGCTTTCCTCGTTTCCTAAAATGTACGACACCTTTCCAAGGCGAAACATTTAATATGACCTTGTCTCCCACTTGAAATTTTAGAGTTTTACGCCTCACATCGGTGTAACTCTTATGGCGATCACGCGAGGCTTGTATAATGCTTTTGATTTAGATGATCTTCTTAGTTGTTTCATGGATGATCTCTGGACCAGTGAGTTGGATATCCCCAACCTCGGCCCGGTAGATAGGTGATCGGAACTTATGACCATAAAGTGCTTTAAACGGTGCAACCTTGATGCTAGTATGATAATTATTGTTGTACGAGAACTCCACTAGCGGTAAATGTTTGTCCCAACCATATCTTAAATAGTTTAAATGGTTCTTTCGCTTTGTCCATCGGTTTGTGGATGGTAAGCAGTACTCATATCCAAATGAGTACCCAAAGCCTTCTGGAGCGACTGCCAGAAACGTAATGTAAATCTGCTATCTCTCTACTATCTTGTTCTGATATAATATATACTAGCACTCCATGCCTTGAGACCACTTCTTTCAACTAGAGTCTCGTTAACCTTTCCATTATATCAGTCTCCTTCATTGGTAAAAAGTATGCTGACTTGGTAAGATGATCCTCGATTACCCAAATCATATTGTAACCACTTGATGTCTTGGGTAACTTTATAATAAAATCCAAGGTGATTTTCTCCTACTTCCATTAGGGTATCTTAGGTTGCACAAATAAACCAGATGGTTTTTGGTATTCAGCTTTGACCTTCGAGTATGTCAAACATTTGCTAACATAGGTGGCGATTTATACCTTCATATTGGGGAAAAAAAATACAATTTCTTTAAGTGATGCTTCATTTTGTCTGATCTAGGGTGGATAGACTACTTAGACTTATGCGGTTTATGCATAATTAAAACCCTTAATCCTCCAAAATGTGGTAACCAACTTCACTTCTCAATACAGAATGTCCCCATCGGGACGAGTCTCAAACTCTTTGTCTATACCACGAAGATTTTTATTCTCAACATTCTCTTCCTTAATTGATTTAGAGCATAGCATACCAAGGATTTGTGTCAGTAGGTTCAAATTTATCGTCATGACCAAAGCTCGAACTCTAAGTGGCTTTATTTGTTCCTCCTGGCTTGGAGCATCAGCTACAACATATCCCTTCCAGGGTGTTAACGAATTATACCTATGACGACGTCAAAAAAATAATTCTTACGACATAAGAAGTCCACGTTTGAATGGAGGGTTTGAACAAATTCCAATAATGGCGACCCAACTCGTTATGGATTTATCCCTAGGTTACTATGATGTATCAGACTTTTCGGCTAGGTCTGGCGTCCCATAATGAGATTGACTCAAATGTCCATGACATGCACATTTTATGTATACGCACATAAAATTTTTGCCCCTTTATTGGAAAATAAGTAGAAAATTGACTTTGACAATGTTTTAAGGCGACTACTCCCAGCATAGCATGGTCCTTCCCGAGTTAGACATAGGTGATCATGCTATGTATAATTGAGGACTAACGATGCAATGCTCATTTTTGTCAAACTATTGTTATGTATTAGGTAGTGTCAAAATAGTTTTATAATGTAACAAAATAATTCATAAGATGAAAGAAAAGTAGCTTATAGGATGACAACAAAAATAGTTTATAAGACGATAGCCAAATATTTTATAAGACGATAGCCAAATAGTTTATAAGATGATAACAAAATAGCTTATAAGATGACAGCAAAATAAATTTTTTTCTTTTTTAAGACAATTGCAAAATAGTTTATAAGATGGTAGTAAAATGGTTTATAGGGTGATTGTGAAAAATGTTTATAAGGTGATAACGATTTAAGGAGCAGCTTGAATGAATTAATAGAGAACTACAGTGTAATTGACGGAATCGTCATGACACATAAATTGATTAAAATTTTTAAAACATCCACGCAATAGAACGAATACAAATGCAAATCTCTTTAAGGAAATAGAGTCTAAGAAAGTTTCGACTGTCACACCCCGCCAAGGCGGAAACACGAGTCGTAACATCATGGATATCATCACAACACAATGGTGTCAACAATAGAGAATCACTACATGCAGAACTAAATATAAAAGACACAATGTGTCATGACAATACCGAAAACAAAAGAATGACATCTTGTATTAATGAAAAAGGGGTCTCATCAATACAAAGACAATGTATCACAACCCTATCAAACCTAATAACATTCAAGAATTCATGCAAAAATTATGAAATAAAATCAAATGAGAACTTCTAATGCCATCCTAACAGTCTCTCTAGCCACTTTTATTAACTTCAACACCTTCATAACGCTCACCTGAAAATGATGCTTAAAACGTCAACGCAATGGTTGGTGAGAGTCATAGGTTTTACGACACCAATACAAAAGATTTAAATCAATTACTGTGATTATAAAAAAAACAAAACATGGCAGGACAATTAAGCTGGCTATTATACATGCTAGCATTCATGCAACCAACAATCACCATTGGGACGGAATATGTCCCCCGATCCAAACCACAAAATATAGTCTTGGAGAGGAATGTTATCCCCAATCCCAGACTCTTGGTACCGTATCCGCACAGGTTCATACCCACACAAAGTAGGCAAAACCTCTTACTCACAAAGTAGGTGAAGACCAATGCAACATCATACAACATGCATCACATAACATATAATATCTACTTAAAAGTCCATGAGTAACTTAAACCACATAATCACAGCAATAAAAACATTTCAAAATATATTTTGCATCATTTCCATCCCAAGAAAACATAGTAAAATAGGACTATGAAACTCACCTGATGCTCAGCTTACTTGACAAGATCTTTCACATAATCTAATCATAATAAAACACAAGTTACACTCGGTTAGGCGAATACCCAAGCCAATGTAACAATAACATGATGGACCTCTAAAGCTAACACTAAGTTATGATCCTTTATATGCATCTCCCAAATCATTTTCATACTCTATATAGTCTTAACCATTAACTTCCAACTTTTTAGTTTTTGTCAGAAATTTATAGTTAGCTTATGACCACAAATAAAATACTAAAACACCTAATTGATGGTTTTCCTTGCATTCCCTAGTTCCCCAATGAGTTGTGAGCTACTGTGATTTTTAGAAAAAATAATATTAAGTGAAACTATTTTATAAAAATTCATCTTTACAAATACTCAGATTCGGATCTGAACGCACACCAAAAAGTTTGACGTCCTTAAAAATACTTAGAAATTGTTTTATCGCTAGCCCTTCGAACTGGAGTTAATAGACACTTAAAATATGACTCATGATTTTGGCTAACCCAAATTTGAACTTTAAGTGGGGGTTTTACTCCCCGAAATCAGACCCAAATCTGACCCGAATTTACTGTTTTGACAACTTTTTTTTGCGAAAATTATTTGACTAACTTCCCGATCTCAAAACCTTTCGGGGCTGGACTTTTTTGAAACTAGACTCTCTGAACTTATCAATAGACATAAGATTCATAAAGAAAAACGTTACCATCCTTGAGATATCCATCGAACAACATGAACTAAAATTCTGCTCAAACATAATTCCTATTTAAACGCGATCCAACCCTAACCAATTACATCAATATGACCCTAATTAAACCTAAACACTTCTAATTAAGTTTAACATTATAAATTTACAGATTTTTATGAACCTTAATTTATCCATCACTTTATTGTTACATGAATTAAAGAAAACTAAACAACTAGGGTTTATGAACATACCTTAATCCTTGATTCTTGAAACCCTAAATCACCAAATTGATCTTGAATAAAAAAAATCTTTTTTTTCTCTGCTTCTTGGTTCGACCGATTAAAAAAATAGGGAGGATGGGTTTTTGTATTTATAGGCTACACCAATACTCCTAATCCCTATCTAATACTAATTTGTTTCCTAATAAAACTCTTTTTTTCTTTTTTTTCCACCGATCGTCCCCTTATCTTTTCTTTTTTTTATTTTTTTTAATTATTATTAATTACACATTTAACCTTTAATTTTGACATTTTTATAAAAACCTTTTATTCTACCTTTTGAACCTTTTCACATTAAAACTAAATTAAATGACTATAAATAAATTTTATTTTACTAACTTAATAAAACTAAGTTCTAATTTCTATATTTTCTAAACTAAACTTTTAATTTTACTAACTACTAACACTTAAAGATATAAACACGTATACATATACATATAAATACGTACACACATAGAATTATACCATCATTTTCATTGTCACTAAAATGTGAACAAAATGAAATATCCATAACAACCATAACTTCAATCATAAGGAGACGATCACGCTCCATTGATTAGTAACCAAACTCACATAAGATCACATAAACACATAATTATTATAACACATAATGAAACTCAAGTCAATGCTAACGGTTGACTAACCTGCTCAAAACACAGTTGTCACAGTATCCCCTCCTTAGGGAAATCTCGTCCCGAGATTTAACCACTAGATTCACCAGAATTAGCAACAAACAGTTGGGGATACCTAGCTTTCATATGGTCCTCACGCTCCCATGTAAACTCAGGACCACGCTTTGAATTCCAACGCACTTTAACAATAGGAATCTTACTACGTTTTAAAGTCTTAACCTCACGGTCCATAATCTCTACGAGTTTCTCGACAAAATGAAGAGTTTTGTCTACCTTAATTTCTTCTAAATGCACATGCAGATTTGTATCCGCTAAATACTTCTTTAAATTTGAAACACATCAAATACGCTACTAAATTATTGAGACAATCTTAATCAATAGGCCATAGGACCGATCCCTTTAATGATCTCAAATGGTCCCACATATCTTGGTGCTAACATTTCTTTCTTTCCAAAATGCACTTCATCTTTCTAAGACGACACTTCCAACATCACTTTATCACCAACTTCAACTCTAAATGTTTACGCATATTGCCAACATAGCTCTTTTGGCAATCTCTAGCCGCTTTGAGCTTTTCTTTAATCAACATCACCTTATTTGTTGTCTCTTGTACCAATTCTGATCCAATCGATCGAATTTCTCTAATTTCAGCCCAAAAAAACATGTGACCTACACTTCCTCCCATACAACGCTTCAAATGGAACACATCAAACACCCAAATGATAACTATTATTATAAAAAAACTCAGTTAAGGGTAGATGAGTATCCTAATTACCACCAAAAAAATCAATAACGCACGCTCTCAACATATCCTTCAAAGTCTGAATGGTATGCTCACTTTGTCCGTCCGTTTGAGGATGATAAGTAGTACGCATGTTTTAGCCGTGTTCTCAATGCCTTCTGCAATGTCTACCAAAGCCACGAAGTAAATCTTCCACCATGATCTGAGATGATCGACACATGCACTCCATGCCTTGTAACTATCACATTAGTGTAAAGTCTCACCAAATTCTCCATTTTAAAATCTTCACGTACTACCATGTAATGGGCATACCTTAGTCAGTCTATCGACTATTACCCAATTCGTATCATACCCACTACTTGATCTTGGCAACCTTGTAATAAAGTCTATAGTTATATATCATACTTCCACTCGGGTATCTCTAGTTGTTACAATAAACCCAAAGGTCTTTGATGTTTCAACATTCACCTTTAAACAAGTCAAACAATTGCTAATATAGGTAGCAATATCCTTCTCTATACATGGCCACCATACATATCTCTAAGGTCATAGTACGTCTTATCTACTCCCGAATGTACCAAGTATCTTGATGTATGAGCCTCGTCCATCATTAATGTCCCTACATCACCTATTAATTGAACCCATAATTAATACATACCTCCACATTCCTTCCTTTCCATTAGTTGGTTTAGGCCACACAGCATTTCTGTTGTCGCGTTCTCTACCTTGCCTCTTTGCATGAGTACACAACCTAATCCTTGATTTGACGCGTCGCAGTAAACTAAAAACTCTTTGGATCCATCAGGCAATGACAATATTGGTGCATTTCACAAATTTCCCTTCAATGTCTGAAAAGGTTCCTCTTGTTCCTTGGCCCACTCCGACTTCTTATTCTTTTGAGTCAGTGAACTAAGAGGTTTAGCGATCATAGAAAAATTTACTATGAAACGTCAGTAGTAACCTACCAATTCCAAGAATGATTGTATCTCGGATGGCGTCTTAGGTACTTTTAATTCTTCATTGCTTCTATCTTACTAGAGTCTACATGAATATCATTGTTGTTAACCACGTGTTTGAGAAACGCACTTCTTGTAGCCAGAATTCATACTTGGAAAACTAGGCAAACAACTTTTCCTTCTTCAGCAGCTCCAACACCAACTTCAAATGAACCTCGTGATCCTCCTTAGACTTCGAGTAGATCAAGATATCATCGATAAACAAAATGAAAAACTTGTCTAAATACGGCTTGCACACCCGGTTCTTCAAGTTCATGAAAATCGCTGGTGCATTGGTTAACCCAAAAGGCATAACCGTAAACTCAAAGTGTCCATATCGCGTCCTAAATGCCGTCTTGAGAATATCTTCTCCATGTACTCTTAACTGATGGTAACCGGAACGAATATCTATCTTAGAGAAATAACGCGAAACTTGTAACTGGTCGAACAAGTCGTCGATCCTTGGGAGATTCTTGGTGGTCAGCTTGTGCAACTCTCGATATTCTATGCACATTCGAATTGAACCGTCCTTCTTTTGAACAACACAGGTGCTCCCCACGGAGAGTGACTTGGTCGAATAAAACGTATATCAATAACTTCTAAGGGTTACGAATTACCGAATAGGGTAGCAAACGAATATCGAATCAAAGGCTAGAATACATATGAGGGATTTCACATATGGAAATAGATGCGGATCAAATGTCATAAGAATCCTTAAAAGGAAGGATAGAATATATGTACCGATAGAAAACGCAAACGAAAGAATCAACAAGCGTACCACGACAAAATAAACACATAACGAATAACAATACGTATCAAGATTGATAAATGAAAAGATAGGATTCTTATACCAATAACCGACTTTACTCGAAAGAACCAACTAAATAATGTTTTTATAAAAATCAATTTATAATAATAAAGAAAGTCGTTTTAATTATAAAAATCACTTAAAAAATCATCTTAAATATAATCTTTATAAAATTCATTTTAATCATGGTTGTCATAAAATCCAGAGACAGTCATTTAACAGTGTATCGCATCTTACCCATAAAAATTACTTTAAACATCCTTTTTATAATTATAAAATTTATCAAAAACAAGCATATAAAAAAATATTATCATATCTTATTCATAAATATTATCTAAAAAAAATAGTTTTGTCAATCAACCAATTATCATATTGTTTCAAAATTTATTGTAAACATAGTTTTCTTAAAAAAACAATAAAGAGACATTTCCATAAAAGTGTTGTATTCATATAATCATTTCAAAATAGTTTTCCCCACACACCATCAAGATATACTTCAAAAGGTTTTCATAATTCGACATTAATATAAAATATGTTACTCAAACGAGAACATCGTAATACCCAAAAGGGATTGTAAAATACCGTAAAGTCTCTAACACAATCTTATTGTTTGAAAGCGAAAGGGAGTATAAAGAACCATATAGTCAGAATAACAGTGAAACGAACATGCACAAGCGAAATCTATACGAAGACATTACGAACCAAAAGAAGAACGTAATGACTCATCCGTACTCACGTCCGAAAGAACAACCATCGAAAAGCGTCGGTACTAACATGTCGCAGCATGTTACCAAAACCAAAGGATATATAAAGAACGGAGCAATGATTCGTACTAATATGTTAGGAACAATTAGTGCTTAAAAGAAAATTTTGATACTCATACGAGTAATCAATACAACGAAAGTACCAATGGATCGTACCAATATCCCAAGAAGCAGATCCGAACAACCAATATTCATCAAGACGCCAAGTAGAAAAGTTAGATCATCCATACCGACATGGTACGAACAAGGAATGCTAAAATGAGGGTTATATATCCGAGCGAATAATTAAGCAGACGAACAAACTCAATAATCACAATAATAGCAATAACGGGTATCCGGGGTATCCGCAAGCGGTAGATAGAAGGGGAAACTTACTAACTTCATAACTATTCATAACACAACCGCACATAATATAACATCTTACACTACCAACTAACAAGCAAACACCGATCAATGCAATCATGGTCACAAGTCTACGTGTGTGATGCCTTTATAATTATGTTGGCCACCATAATTATAATTGCATCCTTTCACACGTATACTTACTTCCAAGACTACACCTCTCAATGATAACACACATATAAGCACATATACCACATTGCACATCTTAAACCACTCCAATATAACACAGAAAAGGATGCTCCATCAAAGAAATACTTACTTATATAAAGATAAAATCGAAACGACATAAAGGAACGAAAGTCTCGCAGCGCCTCCAAAATACGAAATATCCGAAAGAAATAATCAATAGCATCGTGACGAGGTAAAAGACGGAATAAACTTATGCTGGGCCTCGCTTGGGTTTGACTTTGCCTTCGCAAGAGTCACCCGACTCCGCGGGTCCAGGCCTGCTACGAGCATCCGACAAGAGATCTGAGTCGGCCTCCTTCTCCGACTCTTCTAACTAACCTTCCTCATTCGGTTCCTCGAGAGGCTCCTCCTCAATTGGCTCCTCTTTTGAATCATAAGCTATCGAGTAGCCCGTAGGTCGAAATAAAACTCAAAGAAAGCAAGAATACAAAAACGCCTAGATAGCTAAACACATAGATTCTATTACGGTTAAAAAGAGACGTGACTAAAATAATAAGGAATCGTATATACTATTAGATCCCAATAATGAAAAAGTATATATATATATTATATAGTAGTAGACAACTTAAGAAAAATTAAAGCTTTCGAATAGCGAGAAAGTATAGTAGATTCGTACATAAACACTTAAGCCCTAATATGCAACTATATGAAGGACTCCTAGGTTATAGTCTAGGCCAAACCACCTACTTCTCTATAACCAAAGGCTTTGATACCAATCTGTCACACCCCGCCAAGGCGGAAACACGAGGCGTAACATCATGGATATCATCACAACACAATGGTGTCAACAATAGAGAATCACTACATGCATAACTAGAAATAAAAGACACGATGGGTCATGATAATACCGAAAATAAAAGAACGGCATATTGTATTAATGAAAAAAGGGGTCTCGTCAATACAAAGACAAAGTCTCACAAAACTATTAAAATCACTCAAGAATCCATGCAACCAAAATACGAAACAAAATCAAATGAAAACTTCCAAATGCAGCCTAATGGTCTCTCTAGCCACTTTTATTAACTTCAGTATCTTCATAACGCTCACCTGAAAATGATGCTTAAGACGTCAACACAATGGTTGGTGAGAGTCATAGGTTTTACGACACCAATACAAGTTTTAAGATAAATTACTGTGATTATAAAAACAAAACAAAGCAGGACAAATAAGCTATCTATTATACATGCTAGCATTCTTGAAACTAAGAATCACAATTGAGATGGAACGTGTCCCCCGATCCAATGCAACAAAAACAGTCATTGAGAGGAATGATGTCCCCAATTCCAAACTCTTGGTACCGTATCCACACAATATCACAAGGAGTTGATCACCTCCAAGGAACTTACCCACAAAGTAGGCGAAGAACTTTGCAACAACATACACATGCAACACATAAAATATAATAGAAACTTAAAGTCTATGAGTAACTTGAAACACATAATCACAGTAATCAAAACATACTTTGCATCATTTCCATCCCAAGAAAACATAGTAAAAATGGGACTATGAAACTCACCTGATCTTAGCTACTTGACAGAATCTTGCACACAATCTAAACATAACAAAAACACAAGTTACACTCTGTTAGGCTAATGCCCAAAAGCAATGTAACAATCAATAGGATGGACTTCTAGACCTTATACTAAGTTTATAAACCCTTTTAAATACTTCTCCATATTCATTTTCATACCATGTATAAACCTTAACCATTAACTGCCAATTTTTCAGTTTCGACAGAATTTGTAGGTCACTTTATGACACAAATAAAATACTAAAACAATAGTTGATGGTTATCTTAAATCCCCTAGCTTCTCAATTGAGTTGTGGCTCTGTGATTTAAAAAAAAAATAATACTAAGTGCAACTATTTTATAAAAATTCATCATTACAAAGTACTCAGATTCGGATCTGAACGCACACCAAAAAGTTTGACGTCCTTAAAAATACTTAGAAAATAATTTAACGCTAACCCTTCGAACTGGAGTTAATAGACACCTAAAATATGACCTCTGATTTTTGGCTAACCCTAATTTAAATTTTAAGTAGGGGTTTTACTCCTCGAAATCAGACTCGAATTTACTGTTTTGACAACTTTTCTTGCAAAAATTATTTGACTAACTTCCCACCTCAAAACCTTTCAGGGCCGGACTTTTGGAAAACTAGGACTCTTCTGGATTACAATAGGATATTAATATTCATAAATAAAAACGTTTTTATCATTAAGACAACTTCAATTGAACACAGCCCTAAAATCTGTCAAACCCTAAATCATAAATTAACGCGATCTAACCCTAACCGATTACACCCAAACGTTTATAATTCATCCCTAATCACTTCTAATTTGTCTAACATCATTAATCTATTGAGAATATGAAAACCCTAATTCATCAATTTATTGTACAGTTAATTTTTAAAAAGTTGATTAATTTAAAAGAGTTTAAGGATACTTACCTAAACCTTGATTTGATTAACAAATCACCAACTTGAATTTGATAACATGTTGACTTTTCCATTTATCACGTCACTAATTTACATACCACGTCATTAAGACGTTTCTTATCACACTTGTGCATTCCACTAACCCATATTTTTATAAAACCGACTTTATACCGTTAGACTACTTCCTACCAAAAAAGTGTTCGCTGAATTTTACTTTCATCAAACCCTAATTATGATCATTAACCATTAACCTAATTATCAGTTTGTTTAAGGTAAATTATGATTGGCAATGTATAGATTTACTGATGTGTTGCAAAACCCCCAATTTTTGTTACCATAAATTTTTGATTTGTTTTTTAACAGGTGAAATATGGTGGTGTCGTTGCCGTTTACTGTCAACCTTTGTCATGATGGCCTATTTCAGGTTAACCCATTAGAGTATGTTCATTTTGATAGTAGGGTCATTGATGATGTTAGCTTCGATGGTATGTCTTTCAAGGATTTTTTTTCTACCATTAGAAGGTTAGTTCTTGTCACTCCAGCTAGTATGTATTACAAAGTCCCTAGTGATCCAATCACTGCTTTGAAATTGCTAAAAAATGATGAGGATCTTGGTCAGTTTGTGAAAGCTTGTTATGGAAACAACCTTAAGATTGACTTGTTCACAAAGCACAATGGCTATGACATTATGAAAATGATTCATGAGGACCTACATCCTAAGAAACCTGTTGGTCATGTAGACTCGGCCTTAGATGGTGAGACAAATGTTCCATTAGATGATGTAGCTCATGTGGTTGAGC
Source organism: Tanacetum coccineum (assembly GCA_026074375.1). NCBI lineage: Eukaryota > Viridiplantae > Streptophyta > Magnoliopsida > Asterales > Asteraceae > Tanacetum > Tanacetum coccineum. The sequence continues at coordinate 28,905 of BQNB010043818.1, read as the reverse complement.
ATTCTGAACATAAAAATGAGGGTAATGTAAATATACCTAGGATAGCCACAGATGACCCATGGCTAAACAAACTAGTAGGAAATGGTACTTTTATTGGACAGACTGACAATCCAAACCCTAACTTACCAGGTAGATTTTTATTAGAGGTGATGGTCAGAGTGAGACGAGAAAGATAACGTGAAAGAGATTAGTAAATGACTTCGTACATAGTATTGTGCATCTCTTGAGATGCAGTGTATATATTTTAGGGACACAACTAAAGACTCCTCTAATCTAAACATGTTACTTAAGTTGAAATAAATAATACCATTCAAATTTGATTATAACAAATCAGATTATGCATTTATTTTCTACTAGTAGCCTATAATAATACCATTCAACTTCGATTACAGTTGATACATGAAATAAATAATACCATTCAAACCATGTAAAGTTCTCTCTTACTTTTTAGGAGATCGGCGTGATTACTTTAAGGTTGTTTGCACCAGAGCCGACTGTACGCAGGTGCAATAGGTGAGCTTGTCCAAGGCCTCACTTATTCTAGGGCCCCATTTTATGTCCGAGTAAATATGAAGAATGAAGACTAAATTGATTAAACAAAGTTATTTGCGAATGCTGAAAGTCACAAGTTACCATGTTCCACGTATGTATGCCATGTTCCATGCAAGTGGGGCCTCATCCTAAATGTTATTTTATCTAGAAACTGAAACATATCTTACTTAGGTTTTATTTACTGGACGATGTGGATGTGAGTGCGTTAATGACAAATATGATATGAGCCTCAGGTGTAGTAACACTATAACATCATTTTTTGACTGTCATGTCAGCGCCACATCAGCATAACATCAACACCAACACCACTCTTTTAATCATAACACCAAATAACACCACTCACCTCTTTATTTTTATAAAACCCCCTAAACAATTATTTCATTATTTTAACAAACTAACCATTTCATTCATAATTAAACATACAAATTACATAAAAAAACACATTACGAAATTAAAAAAAAAACATTACGAAATAAAAAAAATGTTACGAAAAAAATAAATAAACATTACGAAAAAAAAACTACTCGTCTTTGTCTTCGTCGTCCTCGTCGCCCAAATCATTTCTCATTTTGTTTTTGATTAATTGTTTTTGCTTCTTGAAAAAAGTTTGTTGTTGTTCTTGTTGGTATTGTTGAAATTGTTCCGGCGTCATCGACCCGGTGAGGAGATTCATAAAACCGTTGTTGAGAAATTCGGACATTTTTTTTATTGCTAAAAAGATGTATATTTGTATTTGAAGAGTAGTGAATTTGTATGTGAATTTGTATTTGGTAATGTGTTGCATATATAGTGAGTTGAGTGAAGGGGATAAAATGAATTTTTTTTTTTTAAATTCTGCCGTTTTAGGGGGTAAATTGAAAATTTTTTAAATTTAAAAAAAAAAAAAAACTAGCCGTTAGGGGGTAAAATGAAACTTTTCAAAATTAGGGGGGAAAGGGTAAAATATAAACAAAGCGTTTCAAGGGGGTAAAATAAATTTAAAAAAAAAAAAAAAACCAACGCGCGTTGGCCGGCCAACGCCGGACCCAACGCCGTTAGGCAACGCCGGACAACGGTGTAGTGACACCGGCCAACGTCGTTGCCGGCGTTACTACACCTAACGCTCTAATACTTTTGGAAAGCTCATAATCTTTTTCTAGGTGTACTTGTTTATAATACTTGCATAACTAAATAATTTATACATGCATCTAATGTATGCAAGCGTATAGCATGTGTATGCTGTATAATAAAAGACAAACAATTATGTGACAAAATGGAACGAACGCATTTTTACACCGTTGCTTCAAAGGCCCATTACTGGTTATTGCAGGGGGCCATCAAAATTCATGAAACGGCCTTGGTTTGTACCTAGCAGAAATTTAATTTAAAACCACAAACTCTTTTGCCACTGTATCACACTTAAATGTTACGTGTCATCAAAGTTAAAGGGTTTATAATCGATTCTTCAAAATAAGTCAAGTTTTAGCAACATGTTCCAAAACATGAGTCAACTACATGAAGTTCAATAAGCTTTTATATTTCTGGGCCCTACACGTTCCAGAAGGCTACCAGGTGGCTAATTTTATTCCCTAAATACATCAATGAACAATGTTTTTTGACTTTTTATTTTTCAGTTTTTTGTTTCACTAAAATATATTTAAATAAATCTAGTCAAGTGTGTTCCTCGTAATTGACGTAGATTAAGTGAGACCCTTAACAACTAAATAATAATTAATTATACCTTAATTAATAAATATTGATTGCTGCCTTTTTTACTCTTTCCATAACTTTACTTTCTTTTATTCTTCTAGTTATAGTTATGGACATCATCGTTTTCAACATGATATGATGCTTAAACAATTAAACATATCGAATGAAATATATTTATATCAAATACAATTGAATATGGTGAGATAACATAAAATATTGTGAATGAGTAAGATTTCAAAATGCTGCAACTTTTATATACTGTACTAGTTTAAAACCTGTGTAATACACGGGTTGTACAAGCTTATTCTTTTTTCAAAAGTCACGACGTAGTAAAAACGACCATAAATATAAAAGAAAATGATTTATCTTTTTACCAATCTACCTAGTTACAAATGTCTTATTCTCACCGTATGATCGAATGATTTCATGATTTGTCATTAAGAAGATTATAAAGAATTGTAGGAACATAATCATTTACTATAAATGATATTTCAAACTGTAACCGTGTGAATTTGAAGTGTAAGTAAGCATCAAGGCTATAACCAAAATAATTAGTTCTTGAATTTAACAAGAAAAAGAACCCGCGCGTTGCGACGGGGCTAATTTTTTTCCGAATAACTTTTTTTCGTTTCGGGGGTTTTTTTTTTGGCGATGCGTTATGGCGGGGCTAATTTTTAATATTTTCTTTTTTTGTATGATTCGGGGAAAAAAATTTGCGTTGGGACGAGCTAATTTTTTCCCAAATATTCTCTTTTTGGGACGGTTTCGTAAATTTTTTTACGGGAATTTTTGTGTAAGAAAATCGTAAATAGTTAAAAGGTGAGGGTCCGTTTTGTATTTTTTTTTACTTTGGGCCAGATTTTAGGCTATTTTTGGGTTTTTTTTTTTTTTTGCTAATTTTTTCCCGGATATTTTCTTTTTTTGTATGATTCGGGAAAAAAAAATTGCGTTGGGACAGGTTAATTTTTTCCCGAGTATTTTCTTTTTTTGGGACGGTTCGATATCTTTTTTTTTGGGCCGATGAATGTAAAAAAGTTGTGAACAATAAAAACTTGAGGTGTTTTTTTTGTTAATTTTTTTACGGGATTTTTTGTGTAAGAAAATCGTAAATAGTTAAAAGTTGAGGGACCGTTTTGTATTTTTTTTTACTTTGGGCCAGATTTTGGGCCAGATTTTATGCGAATTTTAGGCTAGTTTGTCGACAAATGTGTATATTAGTAACAATTTTTTTTATATGGCTTATGTGTTGGGCCTCATGTTTAAAGTGTTTTTTTTTGCTATATGGTTTTTTTTTTAATATAATGGGTTGTACGTTTGTGACCATATCGATTATTTTAAAGTTATTAGGTATCGAAGATGTTTCCGCGGGTATTTTTTTTATATGAATAAATCGAAACTTTTGTAATTTTTTATCCCTCCTACTTTGTGCATACAAATTTAAAAAAAAAAAAAAACCAATTGGGCTGGGCCAAGCCGGCCCAAAAATAAAAGCCCAAAAAGGTACTGTAGCAAATCATGGACAAAAACGGCAGCGTTTTTTGTCATGAATGTTTAATTAATGGGTTGTTCGTTTGTGACCATATCGATTGTTTTAAGTTATTTAGGTATCGAAGTTGTTTCCGAGGGTATTTTTTTTATCTGATAATCGACTTTTGTAATTTTTTTTTTATCTACTTTTTGAATCAATTAAAAATAAAAATAAACCAATTGGGTTGGCCCAAGCGGTCCTAAAAATAGAAGCCCAAAACGGTACTGTAGCACCCCATGGACAAAAGGCAATGTTTTTGTACCAGAATGTGTATATTTATAATTGTTATCAAACTTCTACTTCGCTCCTGCGGCTTTCGGTTTAGACCGGGTGTAGTTGTGAGAAACGATCACCACCTTTAACTCAGTGCCACATCATATTTTCACTCAACTATCCACCACGTGCGCTCCAACAAGGGTTTGTAATAGACAAAAATTCTTTTATAGCGTAAACATTAGTTCCACTTAAATACAATATACACCTAAAAAAAAAAACAAGATGCGCACACAGTGCACACAACCTCCGCAGCTCAGTTTATCAACCAACTGAGTTCTCCCATAAATCCTAGACTGACGCGTGGGTGGGGTGACCGTTTTAAGGTAGACGCATCTAACATCACCAAAATCGCGTCCGTAATACCTTATCACACTCGGTCCTATATTTGATGGTTGAGTTACATATTCAAATTGTGTGTGTTGTTTTTTTAATTTTGTTCAGACGCTCAAAGTTTCAGTTATTTATACACAAGGAGTTTCTTCAAATGGTCAAAAAGATTATGGTTATTTTATTTAGTAACAAAGCAACAATCATATTCACAATTTATCGTAACTTTTATATCACACAAACCATCTGCAACCCAAACACTCCTTCGGTTAATTTTGTAACCCAAACGCCCTTTTTTGCTCAGATAAACAAACAGATAGATACATGATGTCTTCAGTCAATCATGATGACCTTGCTCACTTAAAAATCACCTTGATAAGTATACTATCAGCCACCAACAACTTTGATGAAGAAAACCTCACTGAAACAGCTGATTTTGGAAACGCTTACACGGGACAGCTCTTGTGGTCCGGTGAGTTGATTAATATTGATGCTCGGAGGTTTAATAAAGATGAATGGGATGATGAAAAAGACTAAACAGTTTTGGATAGAGATTTCATTGCTTTCCACTCTCAAGCACAAAAATGTGGTTTCTCTTGTTGGGTTTTGTGATGAAAATGATGAGAATATCATCGTTACAAAGTTTGAGACCTGGTTAAGTCTTGATAACTATTTAAGTGACGCCATGATGTTGACATGGGTGCGAAGATTGGAGATATGTGTCGGCATTGCGAACGCATTGAGCTACATTCATTATGATGAGGCACGTGAATTTAGTGTTATCCATCGAAACATTGACAGTTTGAATGTCCTGTTAAATGATGACTATGAACCCAAGTTATCTGAATTTAGACTTTCCTTGAAGATTGAAGCATCTCAGAGACATCATTCATTCGGTGTTGATAAAGTTCGGGAAATCGAGGGGTATACAGACCCAACATATACTGAGACAAAAACGGCGAACCACAAGTCAGATATTTACTCCTTTGGGATAGTCATGTTTGAACTACTATGTGGTAGGAAAGCAGTAATCAACGAAGACCAAGATAACAAGTACTTGGCTCCAATGGCCATTCTTCATTATCGAGAAGAAAAACTAGAGGATATAGTTGAGTGGAATCTCTGGAAACAAATAGATCCGCAGTCATTCAAAGTTTTCACAGAAATTGCATACGCTTGCTTGAAGGAAGAACGATCGCAACGCCCAGACATAAATGAGATTATCACGAAACTTGAGAAAGCTTTGGAACTAGCACGTGTCAATCAGCCTGTAAGACTCTTTCTTTTTCCATTGAATCATTTTGTTATACAAGTAATATGTCTTGTGTTTTTACCTGTATCAACTTTTAAACAAATTGAGTCAGAAAATAACAAGGCGAAAAAGTTAACCTAATTTTAACATATTTAATCTCTTATATATATATTATATTTATATTTATATATTATATATATATTATATTATATATAATAACTATCAAAATGAAAAAGAAGAAAAATTAGTCTTTTGACATAATCAAATTAGACCAATAGGAGAGTTTCATTTCAAAATCGAGTTATTAGCTTAGCTGTTGCTACTGATGTCGAAAGCGTTGAGCTGCAAAATATAACCATGATTTGAGTCTCGCAGCTGTAGGAAATATGGTTTTGTGAAAAATAGTGCGTTGTATATATAACGGTAGGGGTTAGTGGGATTGAGGGTTAACTATTGTAATTATGTGTAATGTGGTGATTAAGGGAGTTAATTAAAAAGGGAGCAAAAGTGGGCCCAAGCAAGCTGTAAGATGTGGATGAGAGTGTGCCTAAATTTGTTAAATATGCTTCCTTTTTCATAATTCACAACTTGAATGAAAAAGGCTGAACTTCAGTTTTGGGCATGAACAATGGTGTTATGGATCACTTTAGAAGGTGAAACAAACTACATCAAACATCCTGAGTTACTTATCCAAATCAAAAATTAAACTTTACCAGTTTTGGATTGTCCAAGTTCCATAATTGAAAATGGTACATCAACTACAAGTCTATGTTGTTAGACAATAATCTGTCATATAATAATTTGATCAATAAGTACTAATTATTATATATATACTATGTTTCGGTTAAAACTATGTTGTTTTGACATAGTTGCTACAGTAACCGGCCCATTGGGCTCCTACTTTGGGCCGGCTCATTTGACATTTTTTTTTCTTTTTCTTCAATTAGGCAACTTTAAAAAAAAAAATTGATCAACACAAAATAGGAAACAAAATTACAAAAGTACTTATTTATTCAGATCAAAAAATATCCGCGACATGAGACAAAACACATAAGCCCATTAAAAAAAAGAATCTACTTGCACAAATAATAATAAAAAAAAAAATTGCTCGGCTCAAATATAGAATTTTTTTTTACAAATGTATTAATTTATTTATATCAAAAAATACCCACGACACGACGCCCAACATATAAGCCCATATAAAAAAAACTATTAAATATGAGACTGGAAAAATAAAGCCGCACAAAATAAAAAAAATAAAAAATTAACGATCCGCATCAACGCGCGGGCAATCATGCTTAACACATATTTACCCAAAATAGCCAAAAAAACAACCTTTAACCACATAACTTTTACTAAAAAATTAGCACACGCAAACCACACTTATAAAACTTTAAAATCTTACCATACAAATTAAAAAAAAAACACTCACATCTATGATAAAAGAAACACCACCCCGTAACAACGTGCAAGCAACTATGATTGTTATATCCTATTAAAAGAGAATTGCAGCCAATAAAGCAAGCCTAACATGGCCTAATAGCTACTTTCACATGCTTTTGTCACAAAGGACTATCAAACACAACTTAGAGGGATAGGTGTGGTAAATAGATACATCTCTTCATTTTGATCTCACAGGCTGTCACGTCAGCATCTCATTCCCACTTAAAAATACCCTTTTACTCATAACATACCCATATCTCCTCATTTTGGCTTCACCACCCACAATTTTATTTTATTTTCTATTTTTTTCACATAAACTTAATTCATTTCATTAAAATTAAAATACAAAATACAATACAATAAAAAAAAAATACAATACGATACGGAATTTAAAATAAAATACGGAAATTAAAAAAATGAGCTTGTTGGAAATTAAAAATACAATACGTAAACGTTTTAATCTGATTCGTATTCTGAATGAGATTTCACACCAAATTCCAACATGAATAACTCATCATGAGCTTGTTCTTGCTTAATTCTTTCCTCCAACTTCTTTTCAGCCCTTGCTTCTTCTTCCAACGTTTCTTTTAATGCCTATTCATCTAGAAGACGTTTGTTGTTTGTCTTTTTCAATGAAATATCTTCAATAAGAATATTCATACCTATGGCCATGATCTTTAGGGCTGATTCCTCGACGGATGGATAAGAAGAACAATAAGATGAGAATGTGGTTGGTGTCAATTTCGTTGATTCGTGAAGAGAAGACGCTCAGACTCCTACATTAGTATTGACTGCCACTCATTTAACTGTGTCTCAGTAGAGTAGTATTTGCATCCCTGATCGACATCCTTCACATCATTCTATGTGCTTACTTCTATCACAAGTAATACCTTTCTAAATAACTCTCTCAAGTACACACGCAATGTCAGTTGTTTGAGACACACAAGGGTCTGTAAGACATCTTCTTTTCTCTTGACGTCATTATATGTCTATCTATCTCGTAGATTTACTCTCATTCATATTCGCAGGCCATCTCTAGTGCGATGGACTCTGATCAGGACTGAAGGAATGTTGTAATATGACTATGGATAGAGTCTGCGTGTAGTCTTAGAGAACGCGTTTTTGTTATATAAGAGTGTTAGTTTATCGTCCCCTCAACTCATGCACAGCTCGCCATTGTAGAATCTGGTCCTCTTGACTCGGATTGTTTCTCGTAGTACGCCCGCTGTATGCTCGCAGACTGTAGATCCTTTAGGTACGAAGCTCTCGACCTTCTTTTTAGTATCTCCAGTGACATCAATGTTGAGTACTAGCATATGTAGTCGTCAGCTATGCTATCTCACGAGTGACTCCAATAAGCGTTTGGTGTACTGCTGATATGCTCCTCTGCCAGGTTATAGAGAGGATCTCTTTTATCGACAAGCGAACTAGTGGTTATGGCATGTAATAGTTACGGTCTTTCTAATTTGAGCGAGAGATAGATAGAGTAGAAAACCTAAAAAAGTATCATGCTCAAGATAGCGCACCAACTCTCACTTTGAATGAATGTTCGCGCAGCTAATGTGTAGTTCATGTGTTTACTGTGCCTGTTGCAGCTGCAGCAATGTCTTGCATATCCGAGGTGGTATCACCTCTCTTCTGTGATTGAGCATAGAAGAAGAGAGAAGGGGGAGTGCGCTGCTGTGTCTCTGTGTGCTATGATGTGCTGTATGTGTGTAAGGACTCTACATACGTATGATATCAGTGTCTTGGGTTGTATCATGTATAATGCTCTATGAGCACTAAGAGTGTACTGTGTATGAGTATATGATTGTGTAGTTGTGTCTCTCTGTAGTACAGATATAACTGAAGCAAGAGAGATCCAGTAAGTATTCGTTGCTCTTAGCGCTCGCTCACGCCGCGACGCGCTACGTATGTGCTAAGCTCTAAGTGTGCCGTAGATTCCGCAGATCAGTACGCTTGTCTCGATAAAGATCGTAGCATCGTGGCAGGGTTAAGAGCGAGGGCACGCACAAAGTGGTGATGTGTGTGAGAGGAGAGAGTTCAGATAGTGTGGACGCTGTGCGCTCATCTTCTGTATGGAGGCTCATGCGCCTGGTGTACGAACTGGTAATATCGTTTGTGATAGAGGAGAATGGAGCTGTCACGTCAGTGATGTGTGAAGTAGTGCATACGACGCGAATGAGTGACCATACGCTCAAGTGGTGTTAGAGATGATATTGGATGAAGAGATCTAATGATGCTTATGTGTGTTGATGTGTATATGATTAAGGCTCATAATTGGAAGACTACGCTGTTATTACATGCCATTAATCCTTTAAAATATATAAAAATTACTCCATACATTTTGTCAACTACAAAACTTTTAAGAGTGTCCCGACAACAATAGGCAATAGATGACACTGTAATATATTATTGCAAGTCGGCTGATGTTCAATTTTAGAAAAGTGATGCCTAAATACATGTCTATTCCATTAGCTAGTTGATATATGTATTATACTCTTTCCCTCTCTAAATTGCCATCAGCTATTATTTTCAAATCAAGTATCAACCATTCACACATTAGGCACATAAGTAAACATAATTTTATATTTATCTCTAGTAAAGATCATGTATGTTTTTGTTTTGGAAATTTGATTTTCTATGCATAAGTAAAAAAATTATTGCAAAAAGACAAAAATGATCTACAAAACTTTTTTCTACCAAAAGTCACACACACGTAAGAAATGAAATCAATGTAGATTTACCCAGAAAAATTATATTTCAACTAAACTTCTGACCGTAATTAATCATCCAAAAGAGTCGCTAATTATAATAATTTTTTGGTACAGAAATAATCAGTGTTTGTTTGGCAAAAACAGCAATAGTATTAGCTGTGAGAAAATGAGTAAACAACTTATAAATGTAACGCTCCTAAATGTTAGTTCACGGATTTTTTATTTAAAGTTTGCATCTCGGAAAAAAGATGGAAGCCTTTCTTTTTGCTTACCAAACGAGCATTAAAATCACAACGGTCAACCGCTCATACATGCTTATAAACGCTCTGCTTCAAACACATTCTTAGGTTATGTTTGGTTGGTGATTAATTCTTATCTTTTATAAGTAATAACATTTTGAAGATCCATAGGAATAAGATTAGTAACGGAAGTGATTATGACTGAATTTGCAAAGGAAAAAAGTTAAAAGGGTTTCGTTACCCGCGTTTTTAAAACAGCAGGTGAGCAAACATCTCTTTGAAAATGCATTTTGATAACACAAATAAGCACTTCTCTACTTTTCCTCACCAAAGACTAGTTAGATTATTGCGTTTTGAAAATGCAATAATCAAATAATCAGCTTGCAAACGCAATCCCAAACACCCATATAGATGAGATTGTCACAAGACTAGAGAAAGCGTTGAAATTTCAATTGGAAATCAAAGTGCTATAAGAACGGCTTTTTTCTCTTCCATTTCTATCATAATAAATACTTATATATGTTTGAGTATTTACCTTCAGTCTTACTTCATTGATTTTACATGATAACCAGACCCATAAACTGATTATACACAAACTATAAGTCCTTTGATCTCACATCTTCCACTTGCCCAGTTCTTATTTTATCCCTCTTTCATCTGTATGTATGTACTAGAACATAATGCAAAATGGAAGAGATGTTAGTTTAAACAGTAAACAGAGTAATTTGGTACCAGTTGAATGACTTGGCGCAATTATGATCCACAAAACTTCTCTCAGAGCAGCGGACTTTCTACCATAACAATCTGAACTATAAGCAGTTTTTTAATCATAGAATAAAGATTTACCAAAACTTGACTGTTGCTACCAAATGGTGTGTAGGCACACAAAAATTAGAAATAGTGACGAGTGTTAACACTGATACCCCAAATCTCACACACAACTGACTATTACCAATTAACCGCTTTTTTAGTTGAAAAAAATCATCAACTTTCTTTTTCTTGCATAAACTTCATCAACAATCTTTTGGACATAACAAGAAACATATGGTTAGATACTTCATGATGAGACGTTGTGAGCTTAATCAAAATTACATGTGTGTTACCGCCAATTAACCTGAAAGGTACAATAAATCAACCATCCGAGCCAAAAACTATACATATCGAACCCATAATTTGTCACCATGTCACATAACAACCTTAAGATAGAAGCTTTCAGGATAAAAGTAAAAATGCTACCAACATTTAGTGTGTAGAATATCCATGAAGTGCTGCATGATATGAGATCACCTGCTGCATCACATAACCTTATTATACACATGATTTTGTTACCAAATATTTCCGAAACTCTTACGAGAGCAGGAGAGTTCTTCACTTGCAAAGTCAATAGTTTGCCTTTTTTAAGTATATGCAAATCCTTTCAACGTTCTTAAAAATCCTACAATGCCCCTCTTGCCAAATCTCCATAACATGTATCTAGTAGCCCCAAAAGAAGGAACTCCTCTTACCACTATGCAAAGCATCGTCCATGTAGTCTAAAGACTATCTCAGAATCAAATCACTAACAAACATCACTTGCTGAACTGTTTAATTATTATCCACAAACATAATAACTTTTCATTACCAAATATATACAGATTTAGACTCAAATTCGAGACCAACATGTCTTAGACATGGTTCAGGAATTATATCGAACACTTTGTAGGCATTATTATACTCACTTTTTCTCACTCAGATTTTTAACTTGATTAACAGATAATGTGTTTGCCCAGCAACCAATTTGCTCACCTCAAAAGGTCCCTTGATAATATTCCTTATCCGCCACCAACAACTTTTGATGAAGAAAATGCCCTAGGGACAGTCGAACAGACTCTTGTGTTCCGGTGGAGTTGATTGATGAAATTGATGAAATTGTCACGAGACTCAAGAAAGCGTTGGACTATCAAAATGCGGTAACATTTTTTTTTCTCTTCCATATTTCTATATTTGTTTGAGTGCATACACCTTCACTGCATCAGTTAATTTGCTGGACCTTGCTTCATATGACTTCACCATATATGCTCTGTTCTTTTATCCAAAAATGTAGTTCGTCAAAAAGTATTTACATTTTATATATTTATTTATCTCATCATAAACGCATACATCATTGGGGCTACATTTAAACGAATTTGGGATGCATTATGGGCCAAAGGAATTTGTGATTGGGCTATTTGTCTAATGGCCCAATTATATCAATTTACTCAGTTCTGAAGAAGCCTATATCTATTAGATCGTTTTCTGTAACAAAATACGTAATGCGGATAGCGTTTTATGTCAAAAACCCATTGGCGACTTGGCGTAGCATATATCTAATAATTAAATATGTGGCTTTATTAGTTGACTAATTTTTTTTTTTAAAAGTGGCACATACCCACAACAAAGCGTATTTGTTAATCACCAATTTTACATAAGCAATGGGCTTAGAAACTTGCTAGACCAATACAAGTATTAGTTAATCACCAATTTTACAAAGCGTATTTGTTAATCACCAATTCTAGCATTCCAAGTAAATGGGTACGCGAAGAAAAAAAGATCAGCGAGAGTCTTAATGTGAACCAAAGTCGCCTACAACGAGCAAATTAGAAAATAAATTTGTATGAATCATACACTCAACTTTAAATAACAAAAATGTACAATCAGTTCCAGTATAGAAAGTAATAAAACACTAACCGCCCCAGCCCCCCCAGGTGTCTTAACACCATATACTATTTTTTAACTGGTCACTTTTGTCAGCGCGCACTATCAGCATAAACCAACACACTCCTCCTTATCATTAACACACTACTCTTTCTTTTCATTAAAACCCCCTTAAACCCAATTATTTCATTATTTTAAAACAAACTAACCATTTCTTCATAATTAAACTTATTCAATTTACATTAAAAAAAACATTACGAAATTAAAAAAACATTCACGAAAATCAGGGTCGTCATTCTTTATCTCTTTATTTTTCTTCTTTCGTTTTACACTTACGGACAGGAGTATTAGTGCCTAAGTGGTCATAAATCTGTCTGCCAACTTTGAATAATTCGTCACTAAACAAGTTTAGTCACAAAAATCAAGGTCGTCACTAATGATCACTATAGCTTAGAGATGAACAAAAGAACCAAAGAACCGGATTAGAATCGAGAACTAGACCAGAACCAAGAAGAATCGAACTGGACTAGAACCGTAGGCTCTAGTTCAAGTTCTTGAGTTTGAGATTTTTTTGGTTCTTGGGTCGGTTCGGTTCCACTGTTTCTCGGTTCCGGAACCAAATACCTAATAATTCTAAATACATGTAAGTTTTCTTATTTCCCATACTTCACAATGGGTCTGGCAGTATTAACTTTCCTAGTAGTACTAGTTGTTGCTGCTTGACTAGAGAGATTTTATCTAGCAGTATTAATTGGAAATATCCAGTTTTAGTTAGTACTGCTTTTGGAATAAATTTGTTTTGGTGATTCAATCTTTGCACATTGTTCTACACTGGTCTATTCTCCCCTTGACCAGTACCCTTACCCTTCCTTTTGTTCAATTCAACATGTTTAGCCATTCTTTTCTCATGAAAATTACAATCTCTAATAAGATGACTAAAACTGCCACATACAAAACATGCCTTTTTAGTAAACCCATATCTCAAACCCAACCTTTTGGACATTAAACCATTCCAGTCTCTCTTGTCAGCTTTAGGATTTGGACTATATGTGTTTTGTTCTTTAACAGTTTCCCTAGGAGTTTTTACATGTTTAACAGTATTAACAAAAGCAAAACCAAGTTTTTCCTGTTATTTTGAAGGTTGAATCACATATTCATCATCATTTTCTGACCTATACTCCTCAATGATAGGAGCATCAGACCAAACTTTAGGTTGACTAACAACTTTGGGTTCAACTACAACTAGTTCAGGCACAGATTCAAGTGTTTCTACACTAGATATGGACTCACGAGAGTCAAAATTACTGGTTTAAGTGTCAGATTCACTAGTTTTAGACTGTTTTGGACCATATGTAAACATAGAATCATCTACTTCTCTATCAGGTCCTGAAGGTATGTAATTTCCTGTCATTGGAAGGGGAACTGCTTGCATGCCTTCAACATTTGCAAATCTATCATGTACAGGACTATCTTCTACATCACTTAACCTACTGTCAAATACACTTTGAAAAACTTCATTTTCATAACTTAAGACACCTTCATGTACTTGATCTCTATACCCAAGCCCAGATTTATCCCTAGTACTTATCTGACTATTTAGCAGTTTACTAAGGCTTTTAGAAGAACTTTGAAAATTCTTAAGTTTGGTTTTTAATTCTTCTTTTTCTTTTACAGCTTCTGCTAATAGTTTCTTATGATATGTGAGCACATCAGTTTTATCATCTAAATCAATTTTCATAAATCTAATCTTTTCCTCATACCAAAGTTGATTTTTCTGATGAGCAACTAATTGAGCCTCTACCTTTTTTAAAGCTTGAGTATAGGCTTGAATTTCTATACTAGCATCACCAAGTTGTTCCCTTTGTTCATCATATAATTTTTTAAGTTTAGCATATGATTCCACACATTCTTTTGAACAAGATGTTACCTCAGTGTCTGAGCCTGAATTGCTGTAAGCCATCAAAGCAAAGTTCTCTTGCTCATCCTCTGCATGACCAGTCCAATCAACTCCTTCCCCATCAAGAGTTACCAAAGCTTTAGGTTCCTCCTGTTTTCTAGATCTCCTCCCATTGTCTTTTGCTCTATATCTAGTGTTCCCTGCATCTCTCCTTCTACTTTTTTTAATTTCCTTTTGATCTGCATTCTCTAGCAAAGTGCCCTGTTTTGTGGCAATTGAAGCACTCAACTTTGGTCTTGTCAAAGCCAACTGGTTCCTTGGCATCAAACTGCAGCCTTCTACCTGTCTTCTTGTAAAACTTCTTCAATCTCATTGAAATCATGGCTACTTGCCATTTCAAGTCCATCTCTTCTAAATCAAACTCATCAAGCTGTTCAGATACTCATGATCAATTGTGGACCACTGGTATTGATTAGCAACGAAGAAGTACATGAGGTTCTCCAGTTGTATGATGGAAGAAGTTTCCCTTTGTGAGTTGTAGCCAGAAGAAGTAGAAACACCATAAGCAGTACTAACATCATTAGTACGGCTAGTGCTTTCAGAAGAAACAAAGGCAACATTATGTGCACTAGAAGAATGATCAAGTAGAGCCTTTAACATCAGACTCAAAGACTCTAAGATTGTTATAGAGATCATCAAAATAACCGACTGTCCACTCCCTGTTTGGTCTCTGACTAAGGATATTAGGACCAGGAAGAAGGTAAAGACCTAAAGAATTTTTGATTGGCATCTTCAGTGGAGACACCTGCACCATGAATCTCAAGTTGACTCAGAAGACTCTAAAACCTGTCATAACCTTTGTGCAGTCCTTCTGAGTTGGATACAGAAAAGCCTTCAAACTGTTGCTTTAAAATGTATTTCTGCATCTTCTTTGATTCTCATTGCACCAAATCTGGATTTGAATAGCATCCACATCTCTTTAGAATTGTAATCTTGTGAAATTTTGCAATTGGTCTTTGGTTAAAGCCATAAGCAAGGTGGTCCTTGCCTTTCTTTCTCTTTCTCTAGCTAAAATTTCTTCAGCAGTTTTAGGAGGCAGAACCTTTATTACTCCATTTGTATCTGTTGAGACACTTACAGGACCATTTCCTTTTTGTATGACTTCCCATATAGGATAGTCTGTATGGCTCAAGTAATGTTCCATTTTCATGGCCCAAATGTCATACTCACCTTTCTTTAGAATATGGAGTTTAATGGTTGACACAGTGTGAAAGGCTTGTTGTGTTGGTGTTTGTTGTGGTGGTGGTGGTGGATTTTCATCATCTGATCTTTCCATTTAATAGATCTGAAAGGTAAAGGTTTAAAACTGATATGTTTTGGTTATTCTTACTCAGAGTTTCTCTACAAGCTCTGATACCACTTGTAGATCCCAGACTTAATAGATCTTTCTAGCCTGTTAAGGGTGGTAGCCAATCTGGATAGATCCAAACTAACTACAAGAGAAACAATGACTATGAACAATATAAGCTATGCGGAAACTAACTTATATTGATAAAAAGAACAATGAATAAAATAAAACTTTGATTACTATTAATCTGCTAGGTTACAGATTACTAACTATTAATATTTGTGAAACTTGTATATCTAACTAGTGCCATAGAGTTCCTTTTATACACCAAGGAAACCCTAATGAGCTTACAAAACACGTTAAGTGATCATGCATATCTATTCCTAATATATCTCATGCATATCACTTAAGCAGTACTAACTATATATAACTAACAATACTAAATATACAACTAGCAGTACTAACAATAACTGGCAGTACTAACAATGTACTGGCAGTACTAACTAACTATCAGCAGTACTAAGTATAGAATCTCTAAATACCAACATATTCCATTGGTAAGGACTCGGACAGTGGACTACTAGTATATAAAGAGCCGTTAAGCAGTAAGTGGGTAAAGTCTCGATGGGCTAGGGTTTAGTAAGAGCACCATTACTTAGATCCTAAGATAGATTATAATCAACATAAGGATGCTTTATGCGGATTCATCTAATTGTGACAGGATTAGCGTGTATATGTCTTAGGAAGAAGTATCGCCTAAGTCTAGGAATGATATGCCCTTCGAGATAAGACAATCATTGCACTATTAAACAAACCTGCATTTTATTGGATTATTCATAGTTGATACGTTTTCCTTACATTAGTTCTTGACCGCTTCTCTATCGTTTGTTTTTCTTCTTGCGTGTGTTTATGCTTTACTTGTCATCAAAACCTTAGGTTAGATACACAAAACCGTGCCAGTCTCTCAGGCTGAAACCCCCCTTTTACATTTGTTTTAGGTTTAACTTAGATAACTAAAATACTGATAGAATTAGGATTAACGCTCTCGCTCTTAGTGATCGACACACTACTTACCAACGAAACTATAATTGACCGGGTACACTGCCCGTTAAAGTGTTGTTTTTAGGTATAATCAGCATAAAATAAATAGTAAAACTTGATACATAAATAACACCTACACAATGACACATCAATGAGGTTGCAAAAATACTTTGCTTTGTGCTTTTCCAGTTAACAACACCTCTATTTAAAACGAATACATATCCAGTTTGAGACTTCATGTCGTCAGCATCCGTCAGATATCCAGCATCAATGTAGCAAGAAACCCTGAGCTCTTGTTTCGTATCACCTTCGTAAACAAGAAACATATCTTTAGTATTGCGAAGATACTTCAGAATGTTCTTAACAGTAGTCCAGTAAAGTTCACCTGGATTATGTTGAAATCGACTTGTTATGTTCTGAGCGAACGCAACATCAGGATGAATACATCTCACATCATACATAATCAATCCAAAAGCCGAAGCATATGGGATATTTTGCATGCGCTGTATTTTAGCATGTGTTGAAGCACCTTGTGATTTACTCAATTTAAGCTTTTCTTGCATTGGGATAACTCTACGTTTAGAATTCTCCATGTAAAATATTTTCAAGATTTTCTCAATGTAAACACTTTGACATAAACCAATTAACCGCTTTGATCTATCTCGGTAGATCTTGATTCCAAGAATGTATGCAGCTTCTCCTAGATCTTTCATAGCAAAACATCTTCCAAGATGGGATTTTACATCTTGTAACATTGGAATATTGTTTCCCATGATCAATATGTCATCGACATATAAGATTAGGAAAGTGACATAACTCCCACTAGATTTCAGATATACATATGGTTCATCATGATTTTTACTGAATCCAAATTTCTAAATTTTATCATCAAATCATTTATTCCATTTCCTAGATGCTTGCTTGAGTCCATAAATGGAATGCTTGAGCTTGCATACTCGATTAGGATATTTTTGATTAACAAAACCTTCAGGTTGCTCCATGTATAGCTCTTCATTGAGATATCCATTAAGGAAGGCAGTTTTGACATCTATTTGCTAAATCTTATAGTCATAAAACGCAACTATGGCTATAAGAATCCTAATAGTTCTAATGTCTGCAACAGGAGAGAAGGTTTATTCATAATCAATCCCTGAGGTTTGAGTGAAGCCCTTCGCTACTAGACGAGCTTTATAGGTGTGTACAGCTCCATCCATGCCAATCTTCTTTTTAAAGAGCCATTTGTGACCAACGGTTTTGCCGTTAGGAGGAAGATCAACTAACTCCCAGACTTTGTTATCTCTCATGGATTGCATCTCCACATTCATAGCATTAAGTCATTTATTGAATTCTGTATCCAATAATGCGGCTTTATAGTTAGCGAGTTCACCAAGATCCCCCAACTCATGCTCCTCAGTATCGACGTGTAGACACATTCGATCTGGGGCACGACGTGTCCTAGTGGACATACGAAGGGGAATGATATCACTTTGAGGTTCATCAATTTCTTGATCATCCTCTTCATGATATAAGCTAGTGTCTATAGAAGGGTGTGTATCTACTTCTTGAATTATTTCAAGATCTTTTAGACTCCCACTTGCTTCTTGATCTATAATATCATTATCAAAGAACTTAGCATTCCGGGAAACAAGGACTTTGTTCTCGAGTGGGTAGTAGAAAGAATACCCCATTGTTTCCTTTGGGTATCCTACAAAGATACATTTAAAAGATCTGGGTTCTAGTTTTTTAGGTTTGGTAGGTGTATCACGCTTAACAAGTGCCTCACAACCCCAGACTTCTAAGTAAGACAACTTAAGGCTTGCCCATGCCATACTTCATATGGTGTCTTATCAACCTTCTTAGTTGAAACCATGTTGAGAATGCGTGTAACAGATTTAAGGGCATAATCCCAAAAGGACTTTGGAAGAGTAGTTTGACTCATCATGGAGCGAACCATGTCTAGCAGTGTTCTATTTATCCTCCCCAACACATCATTAAATTGTGGCGTGTAAGGAGGAGTTTGATGGGCAATAATCCCATGCTCCTTTAAATGATCAAAAAACTATTGACTCATATATTCACCTCCACGATCAGAACGTAGAGACTTAATGGTCTTCCCGAGTTGGTTTTCTACTTCCTTTTGAAACACTTTAAAAGTTTCAAACACTTCATGTTTATGTTTAAGCAAGTAAACATAGCCATAATGACTAAAGTCTTCAGTAAAAGTGACGAAGTAGCTAGCTCCTTGTCTTGACACTATTCTGAATGGGCCACATACATCGGTGTGTATTAGTACAAGTAGATCTTTAGCCCTTTCCACTTTTGCCATCTTACCAGACAAGCATGATACACACTTTCTAATGACTCAAGGTCAATTAGAATTGAGATGTCCATCACGGTTGCAACTTTTCAATGCATTCTTGTAATGTCTCTAGACGACAGTGCACAAGAGGAAGAGTCTAAATTAATTTTGGCTCTTTTATTGGAAATTACATACTTGAACTATCGTTTGTATTAGAAACAAGACTATTTAATTTCAAAAATACCTCCCGTGGGACAGCTATAAAAAATAATCTAGATTATTCTTTGAAACTGAAATAAATTGTTATCATCCCCCAAATATGATTAATAAATCATCGTCAAACAAACACGGAAACTGAAATAACAACCTCTAGTAATAGAGGAGCATATGTGGATGTTCAAGAATAACTAATCCACTAGGGAGCTCTAAATGATAAGTTCCAATTACTTCAACGGCTGCACGATGACCATCGCCCACGTACAGACTTAAAGCACCTACTTCCCCGTAGTCCCTGGGTAGTAATACAAATATAAGTACCACAACCAGTGTCATAAATCCAAGATTTACTAGGGAAATAATAAAGTTCTATGGTGAAAATACCTGAAGTGCTAGCTCTCTGAGATAGCTTCTTCTTTTTCATTAACTCGACGAGATACACAGGACAGTTCCTTCTCCAGTACCCAATTTCACCACATTGGTGGCAAATGGCGTCCTTTGCTGGGTTATCCTTCTTAGGTGGTGGAGGAGTCTTAGGTTTAGGAGCAAATGGTGCATTGTTAGGTGCATAACCCATCTTACCTTTACCTTTACCATGACCCCCCTTAGCAGCTTTGTGCGGATTATTTTTCTGGTTTTTCTGAACCCTTCCTGCTCGTATTGTGTTAGCCTTAAAATATGGTGACAAACACATAATTACATTAGTTTATTTATAGCGTGACACATAGGGACTAATAATGACAAGCTACGATAGTTGTGTGTCACTAGGACTATAAATACCCCCTCCATACTTCCATGGAGGGGTGAAGCTCACTTTTGTAAAGTGTGAAAGTGTGTTTTTCTCTCTACAAAAACACACTCTTCCCATTTCATCTTTTTTTCTCTCTAAATAATATGGATACTTTTCTTTTCCATTTTACCAAGCCTCCGGATCCATGTTCATAAGGGTGAATCGTGATAACAATTGGGCAGAGTAACGTTTAGTCAAAACGCAATGAAACCTCTAATCAAAACGCAACTATCTTGATCAAAACGCAATGAATAAAAAATTGGGCAGAGTAACGTTTAGTCAAAACGCAATGAAGGTCTTCAAAACGCAACCTGTTGAGTCAAAACGCAATGATTTTAGTCAAAACGCAATGACTTTTATCAAAACGCAATGACTTTTGTCAAAACGCAACGACTTTTGTCAAAACGCAACGACTTTTGTCAAAACGCAACGACTTTTGTCAAAACGCAACGACTTTTGTCAAAACGCAACGACTTTTGTCAAAACGCAACGACTTTTGTCAAAACGCAACGACGAACACTTCTTCAGATACTCAAAACGCAGCCAAGAAAAAATCTTCAAACTTTCTTGTAAGCTACGAAATGATGTTAAAACCACTTAGTAATGATGCAAGGAAGTGATCTAAGCCCGAAAGTACAAATCTTTAACACTTTTAACCACAAACAAAGATCAAACTTTGATTTTTTTCTTGCTTTTTTCGAACCAAAGAAAAACAAACCAATAAACCCATAAAATTCAATCACTAAACACCCCTTTAGCTTTGGTACCACATGTTATCTCGCTAGTTTAATCCATTACACAACTATAATCTATACCAAGATGCTAGAAAATAAGAAAAAATCTTAGAGAGAGAAAGTAGAGAGAGAAACAAGGAAAGAAGATTAGATTGAAAATGGAGAGTTACAAAAGATAGAAAAGTAACCAACACCCTTCACCAAGATTTTACTAGGGGTATTCACATAAATGTGTCAAAACGTGTACAAAGAAGCATGTAAACAACTTTGTAACACTAATTTTAAAAACTTTTAATAATGACACTGTAGTGACATGCCATGGTTCACGGTAACTCCAATCGAACTCGCAAAGAAGCGGAGAAACAGGTCAGCGCGAAGCTTATTAAAAACCTTATTTCTTTTGGGAATTACGTAAAAACAACCCGCCTTAAACTTCTCTTATAGTTTGTTCTAGTGGATGAGCCGTACTTCCCATGAGTCCATAGCGTCCAGTTTTTAATTCATGAAAAACAAGTTTCAATAGTTTAGTCTTATTAATTTTCACAAAAACAGTTTTCCACGAAACAAATGGTTGGTCACTATGAGCATGCATTAGGCGTGTAAAATTAATAGACTACTTTAACATCATCTTTTAGTCATATGGCATATTTAATTAGGCGTGTAAACAATTTAGACATTAAATAATCATGCATACTAAGATTCATAATTAAAAAGATGACATTAAGCATACAAGTAAACATGTAAAATCCGAGTTCTCTAGCGAGTCTTCCCCAAATGAAGAACCATAAAACCCTCACTAGGTTTTCTGCTAAAGTGCCTAGATTGCCCCCATTCACCACATATTATGATTGAGTGGGTCTTATAGCCGGAATAGACAATAATTAAAAAGGAATTGTACAAGCTAAATTAACTATTTTAATTTTCCTTTTTAACATATATTAACTTTTAATAGTTTTCAAGATCAATGTCTACTTATTTTATTTATCTTATGGCAAGAATCTTAATATGTCTGACCAAGCCTACTCGAATTAAGTCGACCAAGCTAGAACTTGTAAAAATCGTTAGAGGTCTGACCAGTACACGAAATTCACCATGGGTTGGTAGGGCCCTAAGGTCTGACCAAAGCGGTCAAACAAATTGCACGTGTTCTAGGTTGGCTGACATAGATTTAACATCTAAGTAACCAAGTTACTACGAGTACGCAGTGGATTTGGATCTAGTAATAGCATATGGTTAACACTAAACAAGAAGTAAAAGAAACGCGTACCTCTTTGATAATTGATCAAGAAAACGAGTTAAGCGACTAAGACAATCGCCTCTACGGTTGCTCACACAATCACGTCAACCGAACACGTTAAGCTTGCTAGGCTTAACTTCACGAACCAAACAACCTTTGTATTAACCGAAAATCAAACTCACCAATTGAGTTTTAACCGAAAAACAATAGTACCGAATTAGGGTTTAGATTAAACCCTAATTTAACCGAATTCTGTGGAACCAAAACCTATAACCCGAAACCCTATTTGGGGTTTGTGACTTCGAACCAGATAAATCTCCAAACACTACGTGTATAACTTGTTATGTTAAGCTAGGAAGAAAACAAGTGAGATCAATCAACCTTTGAAAGTATGATCGAATTCAATGTATAACAATGAACCGAAAATCAAAACCTAACATATGTAAAAATCGGCTGGAAAAATAAAGAAAGAAATCAAGAACTATTTTGATGTGTTTGTGAATCAAGGCGTGTGGAATGAGGCATAGGGTGAGGGGTATTTATAATCCTCCAACCCTAGTTGTGATAGACTTAGGAATACAAGTCATAAACTTATCACATTTGCTCTTCCCAAATCCTTATCCAAACCGGTTTCATAAACCCTTGGAATATACCATACCGAATCCCAGACTCAATAGGATATCATTCTAGTCAATTTCCATCTTTAAGACAACAACAAGATTGTGTCTCAATCGGTTTAAGTCCTTGTAGTTTATATTATCGTGAAGTATTAAACGTGTTCTCCGTGTATTAACGTGTGTGCCCTCAATAGGCTCACATATTCGTAATGTATTCGTGCTAGTTCGACTACCATAATCTAACATTTTTCACACCTACATGTGTTTTTTCTTTTTCTTTTTTTGGTAAAACATGAAGTTTCTATAATTAATCACAAAAAATGCGATAAGCAAAGCTAGTCCAAAGACAGGCCGGCCTTCGGTACCAAATTAGAGTCAACATTCACTATGATTATTACTACCAGTTCTTTATAGTATCTAACACGTATACTAGCCTAGCCACTTAAGCTATATTGCATTTGCTGCACTTACCATTCCTTGGCCACATAGCATACATGAGCAGTCTTTTTCACTTTGATGCTCATAACTTGCAGCTTTATGTTTTCAGTTATTCCTTTCGTAACTGTCTCAGCATCCTTTGAACTTGTGTAAACGTCCTGCCATTTCTTTCCTTCCCATAAATTAAACCACAGTTGCAGGTTCCATACTTCTCGATACACCCCAAATGTTCTTGTAGCTATATCTCTTATCACATCTTCCCTTCATTAGGCATATTCTATGCATTGATTGGTTTAAAATTGTGCGCATCGTTAGTGATGACGATGGCAAAAACGCAACGCGATTTGTGATGCGAAGTTGTTCCTAGATGCACCCTGATGCTATTGCGTCACTTCACTATAGTGTTGTTCTCGCATCGAATGCAATAAACGCAATTGAAACTTTGGCCTTAATAACCTACTTGATGAAAGATATAGACAATAATAACTAATTGAAATACTTTTTACTTTAAAGAGTTAATTTTCTTATTGGCAATTGACTTTTTCTGACATTGTCCATAATCGTTAGGAAAATATGTAAGTGGCTTATTTGATGTATAAGCATACTATTAGTATCAATATATAAGTGACTTATTTGATGTTTAAGCATTGACTTGTAGAATAAATTAGTTAAAAATATTTTTTTGATTATTTTGTTAGCTAGCGTCACGTGTCTGTGATGCGCTCGCAGTCGCATCGCGCATAGGTATTTGAGACCCAGAACGCAACAAATCGCAACACACAAATTAGAACCAAGGATCTTATTTATTGCAATTCCACCACACCAATTTTGAGAACTGACAGCTAAAGAAAAGGTGACTGTGAATCCATATGCTTCTTACAAATTTGGATTGCTACTCCAAATATGCATCGTCTTGTATTTGGATAGCCATCCACAAGATAAAACCATATCTTGGATTGCAATGAGAAAACCAACCAAGCTTGTAACAATTGAGCACTGAAAAAGTAGGACCACAACCTACATGTGTTGTCCGGTCAAGATCTTTTACCTATTAGGGTATTTTTTTGTTAATGAATTGAAATTGCTTTATAATAATTCCAAGGTATTTTTTTTTGTGGTCAAATACTAGGTACCGAGAAGGTCAGGCTGAACCAGGAAACCCTGTTCTCAAACGCGCTTTCTCGACACAACCGAACCCTTCTCAAGCAGATTCAACAGCAACTGGTTCTCGTAAAAACTAAATCCACTTCTACTATGTGGATCTAGATCTTATTTAGTACTGTATCTGAAATGTGTCTGTTAATATAATATGCTATCATACTAGTTGGATTTCGTTGTCTGTGACTCTTTGTAAACGTTACTTAATTTTGCAAACGTAAACCCTAATTTCTTCCCGTTTAGTCGTGAGTTCATATTTCAACATAAAAATGAAAATTATAATTAATACTCGAGAATAAAATAACGACCTGAAATTTACGGATTGTCACATAAAGGAACTCTCAGATAAAGTATATTTTGCATATGAAATAGGTAATAGTAGGTTGTATGCTTAAAAGGCTATAGACAAAGTGAGGTCCTTAGTGTGTGTAAGATAGTGAAGATGAGCTAAGATTTGATCAGTACCAGTTGTCAGGTTCGAGAATCAGAGGGTTCTATGTGTGTGTGTGTATTGTGTCTTCTTTTTCACCTTCGTTCTAGGGAAGGCAAGTTAAACATAAAATTATAGTAGGAAATCATGAAGCGTATGCTATCTGCCATTTGTTGAACTTGGCATTTTTCCCTTTACTTTCCACTTAAACAAGCATGAAGTTGTGTTGTATAAACTTTTTTTATCATTGTGCGTGCTAAGTCTTCCATATACGTAATTATGAAATGTCTATTTGTTCTTACCAGATTCAAAGAAATCTCACCGCGTCTGCCAAGAAAAGCAAAGAGCATTTAAAAGGCAAAAGGTACATAGACTATTTCTAAGACTTCGGTTTTCTAATGTTTGTCAAGCAATCTTTTTTATTGTAATTGTGGCCTACTGATGCTTTTTTTTAATTGCTATATAGACTTTCAAGCCTACCATTGTTGACGACCAAATTACCCCTCGAGATAGTGATTTAGTTAAACATGGTGTGGGTAAGGGTTTGATGGCAGTTAGGCGACTTGCAAGTCAGCCAGCGAGGAGCCATGGTATGGGGAAAGGTTTTATGGCAATTCAGCGATTAACACAACTTGGTGGTGTAAACCTTCCAACATGCCACTGAGAATGACCATGGAGTTTGTTCTCAGCCTCCACTGTCAACATCTAAGAACCAACTATCAAGGAAAAGAACCGCGAAGAAAACAACTCTGTTAAGGGTTTCGCTTCTTTTTCTTTTTTTTTTGTCATCTTGTTGTTAGGAGTTATATACCAAATATGTAACATTAAGTTGTCGTTTCTTTGATCGAACTGAAAACCTGTGGTTACTTTTAGCTTGGTTACTCACACTGACTTATTTGCAGAGGAGGGTAGTGAACAAAGTACCAGAGAAGAAGTCTTCAACTAGAAGTAAAAAGGTACTTTAATTTATATGGAGGTATCTGCTATATATGGCTTGTCAATTTGTCATTTGCTTATAGTTTTGCCGAACAAATTTGAAGGTGAGATGTGAACAAGTTGACAAGGAAAAGCAACGGCGGAGTGGAGTATGTGAAATTGCTCTGGTGGATGGGAGAATTGAAGAAGACCCAAGTCAATATGCTATGCTGGTAGCTAGATGATGAGGAACTGGAACTAAGAGAACTACAAGAAACATCAAATCATGCGACATCCTGTGCTCATTGTGCAGCCAATAAGTTGCATGGATGTTCCCTTTGCAAAGGTATGGTTCATTTAGATGCCGTTTTTTGCAATTGAAGAAATGCTTCTTGTTTTATGGATTTTAGAAATAGGCATGTGCGCTTGATGACACATTCCACAATAATTATTGTATTTAATTTGATTGTAGATTTGTTGGCGAAGTTCCCTCCAAGCTCTGTCAGAATGAAGCAACCCCTGCATATGCAACCATGGGATTCTTCTCCACAAAACTTTGGCAATAAAACTCTTTAAGGTACAATTCTATTATCCATCATCGTACCAAAACAACAGACTCGAGATCGGTATACGATGTCAAAAGGAGTGGGGATATGTTGAAACTTGTATTTCAGCACTAGTATTTTAATACGTGTTATCACCTCAACAATAATTGTACATTTTGCAGTTATCTGTTTATCAATTAGCAACTGCACACATATTGAAGTATTCAATTTTTTGTATCTAAAAAAGCTGGACATTCATCTATCTGATTACTTTGTGCTGCTACACTAAATTTTGCAACGCCTCTCATAAACTTAATATTGTTTTAGTTCTCAATGAAGCTTTCATATATTATAACATTTATGAATTTATGCTTATTATGGACCATTAGACTCACCATGCTATATTCTTCTTTTATTCTTATAACTGAATTATTTCGATTAAATTATCTTACATGAAAAACGGAGTTTGGGTTTTCATTTTTTAATACATACCCTTCAATATGAGATTTCATTCTCAGATATTTGTAGGGGCTATTGTTAGTCCATATATGATTAGGATGCCGGAAATCATAAGCAATACATGCTTACCAGAGTACTGTTAGAGTTTTGGAAACTAAAAAATGAAGTTGGCCTTTACACTTTTCTGTTGAGCAACAATTATTGTATACAGATATGTGGATATTAAATAGTTTTCTAACTCTTATTCGCATATATTTCACTTTATCAACACTTATGCTGTAATTATACATACCCAGCCCTTTACATTTGACGAGCTTGCACAAGCATTTATTGACAAGGTTAGAGATTATTTTCAGCTCAAGTGTATATGTGTTGGTAGCTCTATTGTAAATTGCTCACTTTTAGTTAACCATGATATCAACTAATTGATCTTTTGGCTATGTAGTAAGGATTTTTTTTTTGGGTCTGTTCTTTCAGGACTCCCTATTACTTGGCAAACTCAATATATCCCTTCTGGAACTCCTTCTCACTGGTGTTGAGAAGGAATTGGATATTGAATATGTATCTCATATCAGCAAAAACTAGAAGTATCGTGCTTTGATTCAGTCAGTAAGTATCATGCTCTTTTTAAGAGGCCATGAGCTTCATATTGTTGGAAGATTAAGACCATAAAACCTTCTGCTATGTAAATATTAGTCTATATATTAAACTTAGTATATGTTATAAGTTGTGCAGGCCTAATGTGTATGTATTTAAATGGTCTGCACGAATTCTAGAATGGGTCACATTTCCAAATCAGACCCATAAGACCGTTATTTATAGTTAAGTTAGTTATGAATGAAAGGGTATATCTGTTGGTTCTAATGAACCATCACAACTCTTTATCATACCTTTTCACATTGTATATATACCTTGTAATTGTTAACAGTTTATTTATTCAAAGATATATAAAGTTTCTAGCATAATTATGTCTATTTCCTATTTTTACCCATTTGCATATTGCACCACACAGACTATCCCAAACACCCCTTTCTGTCTACCCTAACATGTCTAATCCGAATCCCTTCTCAAACAACAAGTGGTCAAGGCCTAACACAAGTACCTATGGCCTTCACAACAGTTGGTATCAGAGCAAATCTGGGAGACACTTGAGAAGGAGACAACAACTTGACCTCATCCAGAGAGAACTAAGAAGAGAGAAAGAAGCACAGTTAGGTTCCTGCATAAAACAAATATCAAAGGACTGCAAGGAAATGCTAAACAAGAAAATGGAGGAGATAATGCAGTATAACAACCCTATAAACCAACCATAATCCATCAACAATGCACATAACAGATTTAGGAGATATAAGTGTTTCCATTGCAAGCAAAGGGGACACATTCTCAAATTCTGTCCTATGGATGACAAGAACAAGGACATGGCTACAAAGAGAGACACAAGTGAATTTGCAAAAGAAACAAAGGAAGTAATCAAGCCAACTAAGCCATCTGTGATGCTAAAATACCCAGAGTGCATCCATTTCTCCACAACATGCATGATCAAGGGAACTGATCATGCAAATTGGGATGACATCTGGTATATAAGCAATCAAACAGACAAGCACTTATGCTACAAGTTGGACTTCTTCTGCAACATCAAAGAAAACTTCATGGTCAACAAATTGGACAATCAAATGAAGTTACTTTTCACATATGGAATTGGAGAGGTGGTAATCAAGGATGGTGGTCAAGGATATTTGATACCAGGGGTACACTATGCCCCAGAAGTCACATTAAACATCCTCTCAATGGATTTATTGGAGAAACAAGGATTTGAAATCACTTATGAGAACAATAGATGCAGTTTGGGCTACATGTTCAACAACACAAAGAATCAGAAGTTAGATGAAGACAGAATGAGAACAATGCACAATAAATACCTAGAAGACTACTTTGAATCATTGGCAAAGAAAGATACAAGCAGTGAAGAAGACTTGATTCAGATCAAGGGAAGAACATACTCAACAAAGGTAGGCACCTTTAATGAGTATGTTGCATTCCTTAATCTGATCAAACAAGATGAGGTTGTAAGTCAAGAGTGGGACA